>JAWZYT010000930.1:0-285000 GCA_034508575.1 Petrolisthes manimaculis | reverse complement strand
TTCATGTTTTTTTAATCCCTATTGTGATAAATGTCTGATCCCTCTGACAGTGCGGCATCTTCTTATAGAGTGTCCCAGCCTTGGGGCGGTGTCCCTTAGTGTGTCATGGGCAGACCAGCAGGGATGACGTTCTTTCAAGTAGCGCTATTTTTACTAGATATTTCACGGTTACTTTTGTTCTAAAATACTCAAACGTATTTCCTTATGTTTAAGAATAAATAGTTAAATAGTATGAGTTTTTTAACACTCAAAATTTAATGTAAATTCAGCTAAACTTTTGATATAAAAAAGTTGTCACTACCGCGGCCCGAGTATTATAGGTCGGGGTGAAGACAATACCCACCTCAGATGACGCGAGGTACCAACAGCTGTCCAATCGGAGGAGTACCAACCCTGCCAAGCTTACCCAGGTGATAATGAACGTAGGTGTGGTAACGAAACATTTTTTTGCATTCTATACATACATATTTTATTAATATATGTATATAACCATTTCCAAAATCAGTATTAGGTTGGGTGTATGTATATATATATATATATATATATATATATTGTTACGACACCATGCAACACCCGTATAAACAGGAGTAGTCAAGATATCAGTTGGGGTTAATGGCAAGTCAGGTTGTCTCTCTGTATTTATTTTATCAAGGGGTACATAACAAGGGGTGTATAACAACAAGGTGGATAATAAAATCATCTAGCTTCCCTCAGGTTGCTTTACATTAATAGCTAACCTGGAAAGTTAAACTAGAATATAATAATGCCGTCATGTAACAGCCTGTAACACCTCCCCCCTAAAAGAACGAAATTTCCCGTGAGAAATTTCGGCCCTTTGTACAATCTGGAGGGGAAAATAGCAGAGATGACATAAAAAGTTATATATAAAGGGTGTCATGCCTCTCACAGGCTGGAATATCAGCAACAGCGAATGCTGTTATTCAATTAAGCTTCTAGGGGTGAAACCTAGACAAAGTTGGTCATTATAACAAATATGCCATAACCACTTGGGCGACTAGATCACGAGGAGAACCTCTATTATGGGCAAACTCCCTGCTGGCCTTGTAGTTGGCTGGGGTGAATCTTGTGTCCTCAGCAAACAGTAACACATCCAAACTGAATAAGGATAATCGAAGAATTCTTTCATCTGATTCGCCATAATCGTCTTGTCTTGCTCCCATATGCGGTTCAGGAATATTATATCAGAGAATCGCCAGGCCCATCCTATGGTCGGCACATTTTTCAACGCCTTTTTGACGAAAACTTTTGCAGACCCGAGGGTACAACTTGAGTCTGCCATCATCCAACCCATGAGCCAATCAACCTTGAAGGTGTGGTTCATGATGATGAGGGCATGTTCCTTGCCCCATTTCTGGAAGGACTCGTCTGACTTAAACACTCATACTTCAGACCACCAGTCAGCCAGGAACAGTACCTGGGACACGGTGGAGTAGATGTGGTAGTAGTTCAAGTCCCACATCTTTCCTATAAAAGACACAATCTTTAAAGATAATTAAATCCTAATTCCTAAGAGTCTTCACTGGGGGAGGAAGTTTTCTGTTTCAGAAAATTCACAGATAACTAACTCTTTGTCCGCATCATGTGTGATGGCATAAGAGAACACTTCAAAGCTGATCTTTTGGTCATTATCCTTGTCTGCTTCTTAGAAAGTACGTTGATCAATATTCTTCTTTTGGTTTATCACTAAGACTCTCTCGTCATGTGTAATATACTTTCTAGTTCCTCTGGGAAGATATAGCCATCATAAATCTTAAAGATTAGACAAAGCTTCTCCTCCTTTGAGTTGAGTTTGCTGTTATATCAAGGCTGGATGGGTTTGAAGCGAGCCAGGACACGTACAGTTGGACACAGGAATTGTGCTACAGTCCAGGTGAAATATACTTGTCCCATTTGAGTAACCAGTGTCTATTATCAGGTAGTTGCTTTTTATTACCATCCTCAATACTGACTTCTGACCCTGATGTTTACTATTTGGCACTAAGGAACTTGATATTGGGAGAAATTGACCATCTTTCACTTGGGCTATACCTCGAATTCCTGTGTCCAACTGTACAAATTCACGAAAGTTAACGCAGTCACTTTTATTCTCTTCAAAGAAAGCATCAATAATGCGATCGCCAAGGGGATTCACTATCAAATCAATGGCATATGTTACATGTGCGGCATGGCCTGACACATAACAGAAGGTGATATTCACCAGAGGATCCGATTCCTCATCGTCCCAAAGTTCACGAAGAACAAGAAAAACGAAGAGAGACATATCAGAATACCGACTGCCATTACCAACTTAACCCCAACATCTTGACTACCATCCTGGCGAGGTCGCCAATTTGTTACGACACCATGCAACACCCGTATAAACAGGAGTAGTCAAGATATCAGTTGGGGTTAATGGCAAGTCAGGTTGTCTCTCTGTATTTATTTTATCAAGGGGTACATAACAAGGGGTGTATAACAACAAGGTGGATAATAAAATCATCTAGCTTCCCTCAGGTTGCTTTACATTAATAGCTAACCTGGAAAGTTAAACTAGAATATAATAAGGCCGTTATGTAACAGCCTGTAACAATATATATATATATATATATATATATATATATATATATATATATATATATATATATATATATATATATATATATATATATATATATATATATATATATATATATCAGTCTCTATATTGAATATCATACAATCTTCCATTTGATGCCATCTCCCTCTTCTTCCCCCTCTATCTCTCATATCACACTCATACTCCCATTATTATCATTTCATCAATTATACCTCTATATAGTTTGTTATAGTTACTCTTATTATTTCCAAGTAAGGATTGTTCTCTCTTGTTCGTAGTAGAATAAGAGAGAACGGATCTACTTGGAAATTAATAAGGGTAACTATATTATTGAGAGAGAGAGAGATTTTTGTTTGTTTTAATCAATTTATTACGCCAAAAGGCGACATTCTTAATTACAGTAATGAGACAATGTTGTACAGGAATACATAATATTATATGAGGCAAGTTGAACACACACACACACACACACACACACATTAAGGTAAACTTTGTTACATTACTGACATATTAATGACAAAATTGCTTTAGAGAGAGAGAGAGAGATGGCTGAGAGTGAAAGGAATTTACAGAGAGTGGTGGACGAATTTCAGTCTGTATGTAAACGAAGGAAACTGAAGGTGAATGTGGGTAAAAGTAAAGTGATGATATTTGAAAGAGCAGAAACTGAAGTGATTGACTTTGCTACACCTTACAGAGTGGAAGTACCAACATGGGACAAAGTGTGAGATAACTCTGAGGGGTGAGAGGATGGAGGATGTGAAGGAGTTTAAGTACCTGGGGACAGTTATGTGTAAACATGGAAGTATGGAAGGAGAAATAAGGGAGAGAGCAATGAAGGGTAGACAGGTCATAGGATCACTGGGGAGGATAATGAAGGGTAGGCCTAGAAGTGTGAGTATGGAAGAGAAAAGGGGACTACGAAATAGTATAATTCTGCCAACACTGACATATGCGTCGGAGACCTGGACATGAAGTAGGGCTCATCAGTCAAGAATAGGTGCTGTGGAAATGAGTTACTTGAGAGGTGCATGTGGACTGACAAGGTGGGATGGAGAAAGTAATGAGAGTGTGTATAAGAAATGTGGTATGAGTGAGAAGGCAATTGGTATTGAGTGTGGAGTGGTTGAGAGAGTGAAGCGTAATACTCTGAGGTGGTTTGGACATGTAGAGAGAATGCAAGGTGAGGAGTTTGTAAAGAAGGTGTGTGGAAGTGAAGTTGTGGGCTGTGGTGTGAGAGACAGACCACCAGTAAGATGGCAGAACAGAGTGGAAGAGTATGTGAAGGAGTGAAACATGAGGGGGAGGGGGGGCTGGACCAAGTAAGGAGGGAGTGTTTGAACAGGGAAGACTGGAGACTTTTCTGCCGTGGCCACCCCCTTTGGGGGAGTTTCCGGAGGGAACGAGGCGTCAGAGCTATAGAGAGAGAGAGAGAGAGAGAGAGAGAGAGAGAGAGAGAGAGAGAGAGAGAGAGAGAGAGAGAATATGGAAGAGAAAAGGAAATCAGTAAAAGAAGAATAAGGGAGATGGGAAGAAAAATAAGAAACAATTCAGTAAAAAAAAATATCAAAAAATATAAATTAAAAACAATTTTTAGATTATTATAATTGTTTTATTACAAATATAATAATTACAAATTAATAATTACCCTTATTTACATATATATATATATATATATATATATATATATATATATATATATATATATATATATATATATATATATATATATATATATATATATATATATATATATGTGTGTGTGTGTGTATATACATCAATAAATAAATGAAGCATTCGCTCGTAGAGCGAATGGCAGAAAAAGTCATGGTCTTGACCTTGAAAGTCAATAGGTGAGATCAGCATTGTAATCTTACCCTGTGTTTGTAATTTCGTCGAAATCGGAACAGAGGTGAGACCTGAAGTGACCAAAACGCATGTGGAGAAATTGACCTTGATATTCGACCTAAAGCTCAAATCGCGAGTTTTAGGAATACGGCCATCGCTCAAGTACCATTTCACTATGATATTGGAGTTTTAAATGGACGGATTACAAACTTTTTTCATATTTACTAATGTAAAAGTACTCAGTATAGGCAAGTCATAAACAGTCAGTTAGTCTCAAATATTTTAAAACGACGTATATATAAGACTGTATTTTCAGTTGAGAAATTAATATTTTTTTATTACTCTGTAGTATTGTAGGGATGTGGTAAACCCTCTCAGCGGTCACTATTTATGATACAAACAGCATCTGGTGATTAGAACACAGTCTCTCTTTGGCTTGGAGGGACGATGTAATGTGATGGACTGACAGACAACACTCATGGAAATACAACTGAAATAAACTAGGCACATGGGATGGGTTATAATCTCGTGCAAATGCAAAGATCTTACGATAAGAGTCGGCGAGAGAAAGAGGAATTAAAGCCATTTATATACTGATATCAAAATGATACAGGTATATAGTTTCGTTTTTAAAACAAAAATGCAAATAATAACATTGTCTGTAGAGGTTATATCTATATGAATTTAAAAAATACTAAAATTTGTATCCAATGGTGTTATGTTTTATTGGAATATTACATAAATACAGAACCTCATTAATTATATATACTACTAGGAAAATAAGCAAGACTATTAATGAACTTGTGTGAAACAGCCAAGAGGAGAGATGGGACCCAAACGAAACGGCAAGTTCTCCAGCACTCGATATTAATGATAAGGTCTCCATGATCTGGATCTTGTTTGGCTCTAGACCCTCTTACCCAAGGTAAATATAGCTATATTTACCTTGCTCATACCATTTTCCATGAGTCTGTTATTACTCCCGTTTGTAAGTCAAGTCGTTGTGTCATCACTGAGATTAGTGGGGTGGAGGAGGCATAGTTTATTTTTATTACCTTCTTAAAAACTTGAACACATATATACAGAAATATTTATATATATAAAAATGAGCGATTCATTAGTGTACCAAAATCTATACCAAAGCTTTTATAAATGTACAATTGATTAATATATTTACCCTAAAAAGGATTTCTATTATAGAAAATTATAAAATTCCTTAGTTGTAGCCTTCACAGTAGTAGTCTACTTGTAAATCGACATAAACATTTGCGTATATGGGAGGCAGCTATAGAGATAAAGATTGATTGAATTGAACGGATGAATAAACAGGAAGTCTATTATACAGTATATGCTTGAAGAAAGGGAGGTTCAATGTGCTAACGATTGATTAATGGAGTAAAATGGTTTGATAGAGTTTGTAACAAGTCATTGAGTGTGAATTGTAAGAGAGGTGAAGTTTAGATGATAAAATGGAGATGAAAATCCTTAAATGGTGTAGCCATGGTGAATTTATGAATGAAGAGAGGTTAGTGAAGAAGGTATACCAAACAGAAGTGGAAGGAAGAAGTACAGGGAGGCCAGGGAGGGATTGGAAGAAGCCTTATATATATATATATATATATATATATATATATATATATATATATATATATATATATATATATATATATATATATATATATATATATATATATATATATATATATATATATATATATATATATATATATATATATATATATATATATATATATATATATATATATTGTGGGGGTGGACTGTGTTTTATAATGTAACTTTATAATAATTTATCAAAGCTTATCTTTCTGGTTAATATATAATCCCGTTGGTTTGCTGCAGCGAGTTAAACCAGAGTTATAATTCCCTGTATCCGTCCCTCCGACACAATAAAATTTATTTCTCGGTTTCGTCCTGCTATATATGTATTGATTATAGAGCATGCAATAAAGGTCAAACACAAACAACCAATGGCAATTTTCTCTATTTATTAAAATAATTCCAAGCCAACAATGAATAGTTAAATTCAATCAAAAATCACACACACACACTTCCGTTCACGCTCCAATAGATAGCTATGTACAGTTGGACACAGGAATTGTGCTACAACCCAGGTGAAATATACTTGTCCCATTTGAGTAACCAGTGTCTATTATCAGGTAGTTGCTTTTTATTACCATCCTCAATACTGACTTCTGCCCCTGGTGTCTCCTATTTGGCACTAAGGAACTTGATATTGGGAGAAATGGACCATCTTTCACTTGGGCTATTCCTCGAATTCCTGTGTCCAACTGTACTTACTCCTCTCGTCGCTTTTCCACACGTGGTAACCCTCAGACACGTGGTGACAGAGTAATATTATGTTACTTTAATATATATGTGTCAGAAGCTAGCACTTCACCCTCGCACACGACGTCAGACGGTAATTACGTTATTGTAATATTAATGGAGAAATCAAGCAACCCAGCTGGTAATATTTCAATGTCAATAATCACACTCGTTTTTACTGTCCCTTGTACACACACACTCGTAATTTCCTGGCCATCCCTCTCCTCACCTGTATATGACACCTTACTAATTCTCGTCAAGCGAATGAATAGTAAGTTAAATAACAATAAGCCTTGTGAAAAGTAATCAAACAAATTCGACGTTACGTTTTAACTGTAGGCCTCCAGGCAAGGCTAGGAGGGCTGGGTACGAGGTGTTCGTCCTGGAGTGTGATTGTACCAACTGCTGTATTTCAAAACCAAGGTGTGGGTGGTGGAGATTAATTACCTTTCTGACTCCTCCCATTACCCTTTCCTTTATACCTGGCTCCAACTATCATCCTTGTCCTTCCTCTCCTTCTTCATGTGTTCGTATAGCCTAGTCTTGACTACGTTTACATATGGTCATTCACACTTTAGTTATACATGCGATTGATTAACCTATGACATACTGTAAAAATCCCAATAATTCCCCTTCCACTTCAAAATCAATTTCCATAAGTAATAGATGCCCATTAGCATAATTATTAATGCAAAAAATATAACCAGAGTAATGAAACACAGAATGGAGTGAGTGGGTACTCGACTCACCTCTCCTCACCTGACATGACCCTTCCTTAATCCTCAAAGGTACCTGGCACACCTCTGTCTCTGTCTTCCTGACTTGACTGAGTGGAAATTTCCATACACGTGGTTTTACCCCTTTGTTAATATACATTTATATAGCATTCTACTACTTACGTATGTTACGTCATGGTCACGGATCGATCCGTGACATATATATATATATATATATATATATATGTGTGTGTGTGTGTGTGTGTGTGTGTGTGTGTGTGTGTGCAGAGTAACCACAGGAGAAACCAGAGGCAGAACAGTAAGTACTTTCGTATATTACATCTTCAGACAGAATGATACAAAGACATGAGATGGACTTCAAACAGCATCAAGCAAGGCCTTCTCCAGGTTCTCACACCGGAAAATCAACGAATAGTGTTTCCATGGTTTTATACACAACTAACCGAGGAGTTGAGGGACGTGAAAAGTAAACACGGAAGGAAACTGCAAGACTTGATAGAAACCAGCTATTGGAACCGGCACAGAAATCCCGACTGCGTCATCAACTTATCATCTAAAGTGCTTGATAGTGATACATACGCCTCTTCCCTTCGCCCTAAATCATTTGCAGTACCCTCTCAAAAGGCAGCAGCTTTATGCTCAAGTCACAGTCTAGTGAGAGTGTTTCTAAGGTTACACTATATAATAGCTTCTCTGTCTTGGAAACTTTATCAGACACTCATTCTTCAACTGATGACAATTCTCAGACTTTAGCTAAAGGTGTCCATGTGGTAGAGGTTCACGATGCCACACGCTCTCCAAAAAAGAAACTTTAATCACCTAAACGGCCACAGAAATGCCTTCGTGGTTCCTCTGAGGCACTTGACTCAATAGATGTTCCTCCTTATAAGGCAACCATCTCTGAGGACTCATCCATAGTTTCCTCTCAATTTCACCAGAAGCGTTCTCGTGGCTCTGATGAATCTCTTGATTCAACAGAAGTTCCTCCTCACAAGCTTCCTTCAGGACCATCAGAGAGGCGTGAAGTTAATGTGGATGCCACATATGTTGTGACTTCAAAAGATTTAGTTTCTACTCCGCTTGAGCAGCGGATTGATTATACTACCTGTATTATGGATGTTATGTATCTGCCTGTGTCAGTGATACCACTGCTGTACAGGACAATACCAATGTAATTGTTTCAAAGAATATACCTGCTCATATACTTTCATCTTCTTCCAACATATCAGATGCTTCAGGGACTCGCCAACGGGTCCCATTTACTGCCCCAATTACTACTCCTTGGGTTCGCTCTTCTAGTGGCCCAGGAATTGCCAAAATGTATCATTTGAGTAAACCCTCACGTCGAGGTGGTATTGGGAAGTACCTCCATGAGGCTTCCCAAAAATCAGTACCAAAGAAACACTGTTCAAGGTCCTTCAGTGGAATTGCCGTGGCTTGCGTCTTTCTTGGGAGAAACGGCGTGTTCTTCTCTCTAGCTTCTCTCCTGCATGTGTTTCTCTTCAAGAGACAATGCTTGGGGACTACATTCCTGCCAGTCCTCCAGCATACTTTACATTTTATTCCAATTCATTTGAAGGGCAGGGTCACCATGGTGGCTCTGCCATCCTAGTTCGTCGAGATATTCCATGCACGAGCCTGGAGCTTGACACACCGCTCCAGGCTGTTGCTGTTAAGGTTTATATGGACCGCCCCTACAATGTGTGCAGTCTATACCTTCCTCCCAGTGTTACAGTAGAGTGGGGTGATCTCAACCGTCTTGTATGGGACCTTCCCTCTTCCTTTATTTTATTGAGTGATTTTAATGGGCGTCATCCTCTGTGGGGTGACAGTTCGGTCAACCCCAGGGGTGTTTTATTGGTTTCTTTTATTGAGGATGAGGGATTAAGAGTATTAAATACGGGAAATGTGACACATTTTAATAGCCCAACTGGGACTTTTACCCCCATTGACATTTCCCTTTGCTCACCCAGTGCTCTGTTAGATTTTACTTGGAGAGTGTTGCCTGTTTTATATGGTAGTGACTATTTCCCTATACTTTTATAAGGTAACAATTATGAACCACAGTCTCGTCTTCCTATCTGGAAATTAGAGAAGGCTGACTGGCAGTTTTTTAGAGAGCTAGCTTCTTCGGTTTCTTCAGTAGCCGATTTTGGTATATCTGATGAGGCTGTAACATATTTCACTAATGTACTCCACTCTGCTGCTCTAAACTCTATCCTTAAAACTTCTGGCTACATCGCCAAACGTCCGGTCCTTTGGTGGTCACCAGTCTGCACCACTGCTGTGCATGAGAAGCGCACTGCTTTCTCTCGCCTTCGTTCCAAACGTGGGGACCCAACACTTTTAGAGGACTTCTGACTGGCAAGGGCTCGGGCTAGACAAGTTTTAAAAGAGGCACGATGTCCATCTTGGAAGGCCTACTTCAATTAATAGTAAAACTCCACTCACTCAAGTGTTCAGGAGAGTCCGTAAGATGACGGGGAAGTTTTCTCTTAGTTTTCCACCTGTTCTTAAGGTTAATGGAATTAATATTATGGATAGTTTGACAGTGGCCAATACCATGGCGGAAGCTTTTACTAGAGTCTCCTGCCGTGACTCTCGAATTCTGGCTGTCAGGCATGAGTTAAGAGCCAAGGAGCGCACTGTCCTAAATTCTCAGGGAACGAGAATGAAATTTATAACCATATATTTACCCTGAGAGACCTGCATTCTGCTCTCTCTCTCTCTGCAGCAATACTTCTCCTGGGCCAGACAACATCCCATATGCAATGGTACGACACGTGGGTGAAGAGGTGATCTCATTTCTTTTAGCTTATTAGCTCCGGCCTCAGCCGAGAGCTCAAGGTCTTATCGTTATTATTGTTCTTGTTCTTGTTCTTTTTCTTCTTGGGGCGAAAACTTCTAAAATGCTTCAACTGACTCACTCACTCACTCACTCATTCTTCTTGGGGCGACCATTTCTTAAAAGGGGTTCAACTCACTCACTCACTCACTCATTTCACTTGAATCATTAAGAGACGGAGCTTTTGAAGGGTTTTCCTTCATGTTCTTGTTATTATGATAATTCTAAAGTACATAGTATACGCTATAAAACAAAAACCAAATCACTTAGATATCTTTGTTCGTTACGGAAATATGGCATGTTGAAGGTCACGAAACTTTGAATGCATTTTTCTCTGCTTTTTATTTGTGGCACTTAACCAACTGTGTTAATAACAGCCTCATATAACAGAATCTGGCTGGAGGGTGTCTTCCCTTCTGGGTGGAGGGTTGCAACCATCCTTCATTTCACCAAGCTGGGCAAGGACTCTAGTGTTGCCCTCAATTACCGACCAATTGCCTTGACCTCCTGTCTCTGTAAATTATTTGAGAATATGGTAAATGTCAGACTGGTATACTTTTTGGAACGGGGTGATTTTCTGTCTCTATCCCAGTCTGGCTTTTGTAAACACCGTTCCACTACAGATGCTGTGGTCAAGTTGGAAGCTGCTGCATGTGAGGCCTTTGCACGATATCAACACCTGGTCTAGGTATTCGTTAATTTAGTGAAAGCGTACGACACTACATGGCAATATGGCATCCTGCAGCAACTCCATGTATATGGCCTGCAGGGTTGCCTTCCAAACTTTCTTAAAGAGTTTCTCAATTATCACAGTTTTTCTGTAAGGGTTGGTACAGCTTTCTCAGCATCTGTTTCATAGGATAAGGGCGTACCTCAGGGAAGCATCGTCAGTGTCACATTGTTTGCAGTAGCAATTAATGCCATTGCCTCATCCCTTCCGGACGGTATAGCCAACTCGATGTACGTTGATGACCTAGCAGTCTACTATGCAATTCTGCCACATCTGAGGTGTTCACCTCGATCCGGACTTATTCATGTATGATCATCGGATACGCTGTGTCGAGGAAACTCGCTTTTTGGGTCTCCTTTTTTACAAACGTTTGAATAGGTTCCCCACTTACGTACTCTTAAGATCTCTTGCCTCAAGGCTCTTAATATGATGGTCCTGGGCCATACGTCCTGGAGGGCTGATCAGGCCACCCTCCTCTGCCTATATCATGTTCTTATTCGGTCAAAACTCGACTATGGGTGTGAGGTGTACTCCTCTGTCGCAGATGCCCGTCTCAAGAGTTTAGACCCTGTTCAATATGCTGGGATATGTCTGGTAACTGGAGCCTTTAGGTCGTCCCCAGTCCCTAGTCTTCTGGTGGATTGATCTCCGTCGCCAGTCCTTGATGGTTCGTTGTTGGCATTAATTACATCGACTTCCCGACTCCCTTCCCTGCTTGGCGGTGTCCTCTGATATCTTGTCTCAGTACTACCTTTCACATTCTCGTACACCATGGCCCTTTGGCTTCCATGTCAGGAAGGCTATGGAGGAGATGGGCATTGATGACTTGTGTGTGGGTCCCCAGGGTGGCTCCATGGCATCTTCCAGAAGTTTTCCCCTGAACCTGCTTTACAAACAAGAAGGAATCTCTTCCTCCTCCAGTGGCTCATTCCCTCTTTTTAGAACATGTCTCCTATCACTGGAAGTCCCTTCCTGTGTATACAGATGGGTCAAATTCTGATGCTGGATTTGGTTTTGGAGTTGTCTTTCCTAACTTTTGCCGAGGCTGCAGGTTCCCTTCTGTCATGCCAATTTTTAATGCTGAGCTCTCGGCCATTTGACATGCCCTCCAAGTTATTTTTACTCTCCTTCAGCCTTCTTTTACTATTTTTAGCGATTCCTGTAGTGCCTTGCAGGCCTTGTGCAATTTTAACTCTTCCCATCCCCTGGTGTTGGCCATTCTTGAGTGGCTTGTCCTTCTGGGCGCAAAGTAACATTTTGCTGGGTCCCGGCCCATGTGGGTGTCGATGGAAATGAACGGGCTGATGTCCAGGCTAAGGCTGCGGTCTCCAATTCTCGACCTCCTGCCAGGCGTCATCCTGTTCCTGCAGTGGACCTTCAACCCTACATAGGTGCTACCGTTCGTTCCTGCTAGCAGGACAGATAGGATGCCGTCGGGGCTAAAAAGCTCTGCGACATCCGCCAATGCTTTGGTTTGTGGAGCTACAGCGCCCTGTCCCACCAGTGGGAGACGGCTCTTGTCGGTATCCGCATTGGTCACCCTCCCTACTGTGATGATTGTCTGGTCCCTTTGACCAGTGTCGAGTGTCCCAGCCTTGGGGACCTGCGTCATATGTACAGTTCCGAGCAAATGAAACAGAGACATGCCAGCCACCAACGTGGTGGTGTAATGCTTCCCTCATCTGGTAACACTGATAGGGTCGGGGCTTTAACGCTAGCACGATTCGAACATGGTGTTCCTTTCTACCTGTTGTTGAAGTATAATATATGAGCACTATCCATTCAATACCGAAAACGATAATAGACAAATAGAAATTTGTTCTGTGTACATATTTTGTATAATATATGGTGTAGATTATTGTGTTTATTATAACGAATTGAGAAGTATCTTTTGATAAACTTTTGTATATTCTTTATATAAGAGTAAGAGCATACTAAAATTAGTAAATGTTATCATTAGTAGTAATAGTAATAATAATAGTAATAATAATAGTAATAATAATAGTAGAAGTAACAGTAGTAGTAATTAAAATTACTATTATTACTATTATTTTTCATTATAATTATCATATACTATTATTGTTATTATTATTCATTATATATTATTATTATTATTATTGTTATTATTATTCATGAATAATATTATATATTATTATTCATGATTATTATTCATTATTATTATTATATATTATTATATTTGTTTGCTAATTTTCATTATTTATCATAATAATTATTTTTCATTATCAATATTATTATTATTTCTATTAACGTCGTCGTTGTCACAATAATTATCTATTCTAAGGATCATATAAACATTGCTGATTAACTAGTAAATTTATTTAAACATAAGTAAACATGAGGAGTAGGTTAATACCTGTCCATCCTCCTTCCTTTTCAACGACTGAATGAAATCTGTCTGGCATGTTGATAATGTGACGTCTTACAAGGTTAAGGCGATCTCCGAAAGCTTCTCACACTCGACGAGTCTGAGCAAGGACAAGGATAATAGACCATAATTATTGTCTATCATCCTTGAGCAAAGAGTTCCTGTTCTGTTCGTTCATTACCGGGTTCCCATTCACTTACCATCGTCACCCAGATATTTTCAATGGGATTACAATCTGCTCCCTTACTAGGCCACGGTAGTAATTGGAACTGAGGATGCTGAACAAACCATTCCTGCACGATTCGAGCTTGGTGGGCGGGGCACCGATCTTGAACGAAATTAAAAAGTGATATTCTGTCATCTTCCTTATCTCTCCCACCACCAATATTTCACCTCTACTTCACTCCCTATCACTTGTTTCTCTCACAAGTCAAACTTTTAAGTCATCTACCACGAAGTCCAATATTGTCTATTTTTCTCTCTGTTCGCTCTCAGTCAGAAAGGAAGCAAGGTTTTTTCCTAGTATATAATGAGATACAGATCAGAATAACACAAAATAGCAGTTAAATGTATGCAGTATATATAATGCTCTCTCTCTCTCTCTCTCTCTCTCTGTATATATATATATATATATATATATATATATATATATATATATATATATATATATATATATATATATATATATTAGGTTGTACTTAACTTTCTAGATTTGAGAGGATTATAATAACAGATATCAGTTTCATGTTAGACACTCGACCTTCACATTTCGGTAAAGATTCGTATCTTGATAGTTATGGGAAAACTGATATGATACACTGTTATATATCATATACTGTGTAGAAGGCTCAGAGTTTCGTAAATCTGCTATATCACACAATATATTCAGCTATTTATGATACAGGTAATCGTTTAGCTCATTAAGTATGCAAAATATGTTTTGGAAAACAATTCACAACACTGATAGTTTATTTTCGCTTTTGCTTTTGAATGAATATTACTCATCAACAACGTGTAGAAAGGAACACAATGTTCGAATCATACTTGCGAATTCCTGAAGCTCCAAACCTATCTGTGTTACCAGATGAAGAGAACACTACACCACCTCGTTGGTGGCTGGCATGTCTCCGTTTCATTTGCTCGGAACAGTACAGTCGCGTGCACCAGTCGGTATCCCCCCTCTTGGCTGGAGCCATGGCCAGAGGAGAACAACGAATCGAACAACCCCTCCCTCCAACCCTCACCCACACCCTTTACACACACCATCTACACCGTCATCCCCACCCCCACCCCACCACCAACCCAGCCCCGTTAAGAAAGTTGCTGGTTAGGCGTGATATCACTCACGTATTGATGTTAATATTTATGTTAAATATTCACTTGAATTACCAATACCATCCATACCACACCAGAAGGAGCTAATCTACAATTATTATGGCATAAAATGTATTACTTCACATTTGTATGATAATTATTACACAACGTTAATATCCACTCCAACCCCCTTCTGCATTTATGACATCCCTCAGGCGTGATTGGAGGGAATCAACAATATTTGAACTAATATTAGGGGGGTGTCTGAAACCTTCCCATATTTCCATACTTTTCCTCTCTGTAACCTCTCTGGTCTTCTCTTTTACACCCTAGTCCCTCTTCATTAACCCCCAAAGGTTCTCGATAGGATTTAAATCACAGCCTTTTATTTTGAGTTAAGAGGAACTACAAATGGAAGTGACTTATATTACTGAGCAGATTGCTCCAAACAGGGCAGATGAGACGTAGAGCAAAATTAATGAGTGATTAAAAGGAGTGGGGAAGTTGTTAGGAACACGGTAATAATACACTTGACATGACTAATCATTGGTTGATAAGGGGATCGGTGGATGAATGACTGACACTATCCCTCTGGCTTTGTAACACTTAGGCCCGTAGTTTTAAAACATTTGAGGGCCCTTACTGGAGCTCTATGAACCCTCCAAATAATCAAGGCCACAAAACGCTTCAGTGTTTCGAATAGGGAATCTGTTGCCTGGAGTAGTTTGGAGGGTTCATAGAGCTCCAGTAAGGGCCCTCAATTTTTTTTAAACTACGGGTGTAAGATATGGGATGTTGGTATGTGTGTTTCACATCTTCTCTTTAAACACAAACAACTTGTTCTCCTATGATTATGAGGCATCCTATTTACTACCAGTTCATTTTCAACACATGGATTTCCAAGCATATTACTTCATTCTTTATGCTATGCTGATAATCCTCCATGTGTGAATAAAAAGTAAAATGCATTTACGATTAATTTTATTCTGTAAAAGGGTGTTTGTCAGCTTCTGCTGTAATTTAGATAACCACAGTTGTAACACATCATTTAATAACACAGGCTAAATATTACTACTTAAAAGCACAAATGAATGTCAAATAATACAACTAGCATTCTATTTTGTCATCAAAAGTGTATCTCATTCAGTCTATGATACTAAACTTCCCTAAATATAGTAAGCCATTGGAAAGTTCTCCACTCCCCCTCCCCCAGCAAGGAAGGACACGACGGTAGGTATGATGATTTTGGGGAGAAGGAAAGAAATCTCGAGAAATCTTGTAGGGTATTTATTCATACATAATGATACTATAACCTGTAATAATATGATACCGTAACCTGTAATAATATCCAAATTACTTGTTCATTAATGTCAAGAAACGTGCTTATCTTGATTCAAATATTATGTAAACCAGATAAGGTGTGGTTTGTATATTTTTTACTGCCTTTATATGAATTTCTTATCTCGATAACGTCACATTAACACATTATTGCAGATAAGCTCCTTCTGGTGTGGTATGGATGGTATTGGTAATTCAAGTGAATGTTTAATAATAAATATTAACATCAATACGTGAGTGATATCAACCATCAACTTTCTTAACGGGGCTGGGTTAGGGGGTGGGGGTGAAGGGGGAGATGGTGTGTGTAGAGGGTTGGAGGGAGGGGTTGTTCGATTCCCAGCTCTCCTCTGGCCATGGCTCCAGCCAAGAGGGGGGATACCGACTGGTGCACGCGACTGTACGTCTCGTATCTGGCAAACTGCGCAGCCCAAGGTGCAGCCTTTGTATTGTAAATTCCGGTACTCCAATCAATCTCGGTCAGCAATTTCTGTGTAATGGAAATTAGGCTACCATTTTTTGAATATTTTATGCATATTAGTCAATGACATCGTTTCGTGACTTGCCCAAACATTCATTCACTTGTTATGCATCAACTGGAATTTCAGTTCCAAGAAATGTGTAGTTTTAACACAAAATAAAATGATTTATGACCGTTTCAATGACTGCATGTTTTTGGCTTTATTAATCTTTATAAACCACCTTACTGCAGTAAGTCTCACTTCGGAATATAGTTTAACTATCTATCAAAATATTAAATAGGTAAATAGACTTCTATTGCTTATATTTACTACAAGAAACATTTTATATCGAAAAACCTGGGTTCTTGTCGATACCCATATACCTGGCGAATTAATTCATCTAGCGAATCTCGCAACCTTTTGGTAGTCTGTGGATGGATTGTATTGATTGATGGATATTAGGCGCCGTAACATCGAGATCCTATAGCGCCAGAAAAAGGTGATAGAGAGGTGTGATAGCAAGCAGGAAGGAAATAGAAATAAAAGAAGGACAGTTGAAGAACTGAAAGCTAATGGCTGGGGTCGAAGGAGCGCCAAAACCCATAAAGTATTGCTCACATTACTACTGGGAATATCCCCTACGGGGTAATCTATGGGAACCATTTAGTCTGGTCTCTCACTGGCGACCTTCCTAGCATGGGAAACCCTCTCTCCCCTCTCGGGGCAGAGCAGGGGCCGGAGTCCCCTCTAGTCTAGCTCGCCATATATATTATTGTTATTATTATTATTATTATTTCATGACCAACTGTATTATAATGCTTGAAATGGTGAATAAATTTAACTGGACAATAATTGTAGCTTAATGATAATTGTACCCATTTACACTCACAATTATATACATCCTTTCAGCCACCAGCCGAAATGTACTAATCCTCATTACTTCAGGATCATTAGTTCAGCAGTATAATAAAGAGTTTACAGAGATGAGTGCAGATTCATCTATTCAACTCCAGTTCAGTAAGAACAAATTTTTCTTGTGACTGTATACATGTAATTTATTAAAGGAGAGTCGATCGTGGCTACATGGTTACTGCTGCAGGTGTTCTCTCCATTCAGAGTGTGAGGGGGTGGATAAAGTTTGGTGAATTCATGCGATTTTTGTAAAATCCGTAAAAAGAAAATTATATTGAACGGTTTGAGTTCCCGGAGGCATATTAGTCAAGTCTGGAAGAGTATACTTCATAGGGAAAATTAGAGCCAATCAGAGCTCGAGGTGGCTGTCTGAGCCAATCAGCGCCTGAGTTGCAGTGTTACCATCTCTCTCTCTTTCAAACATACATACACACATACATTCTCTCTCTCTCTCTCTCTCTCTCTCTCTCTCTCTCTCTCTTATCCACACACATACATCTCTCTCTCTCTTATACACACACATGCATCTCTCTCTCTCTCTCTCTTATACACACACATACATCTCTCTCTCTCTCTCTCTCTCTCTCTCTCTCTCTTATGCACACACACATACATTCTCTCTTTCAAACACACACATATTTCTCTCTCTCTCTCACACACACACATATTTCTCTCTCTCACACACACTATCTCTCTCTCACTATTATTATTATCTCTCACACACACATACACTATCTCTTTTTCACACACTGTCTCTCTTTCTCTCTCTCTTACACACACACTGTCTTTTACTCTCTCTTACACGCACACAAACACACTCTCTCTCACAAAAACACACACACTCGCTCTATCTCTCTTTCACAGTATTATTATTATCTCTATCTCTCTCTCTCTCTCTCTCTTACACACACACACACATACATCTCTCTCTCTACCATACATACACACATCTCTCCCTCTATCTGTGTGTGTGTGTGTTCACCCCTAGCTGGCCCCACCCCACCCCTCCCCTCCCTGCATCCCTAGAGGCGGGTAGAAAGAGACGGTGTGAAAAAGAGATAGTGTATGTGTGTGATAGAGCGAGTGTGTGTGTGTTTGTGAGAGAGAGTGAAAAGGAGTGTGTGTACAAGAGAGAGAGAGAGAGGAGAGTGTGTATGTGTGTGTGTGTGTAAGAGAGAAAGAGAGACAGTGTGTGTGTGTAAGAGAGAGAAAGAGAGACTGTGTGAAAAAGAGATAGTGTATGTGTGTGTAAGAGATAATGATAATAGTGAGAGAGAAAAAATATGTGTGTGTGTGTTTGAAAGAGAGAAAGAGAATGTATGTGTGTGTATAAGAGAGAGAGAGAGAGAGAGAGAGAGAGAGAGAGATGTATGTGACTATGTGTGTGTATAAGAGAGAGAGAGGGAGAGATGTATGTGTGTGTGAGAGATGTATGTGTGTGTATATGAGAGAGAGAGAATGTATGTGTGTATGTATGTTTGAAAGAGAGAGAGATGGTAACACTGCAACTCAGGCGCTGATTGGCTCAGACAGCCAGCTCGAGCTCTGATTGGCTCTAATTTTCCCTATGAAGTATATTCTTCCAGACTTGACTAATATGTTTCCCGGAGACTATAAATTTTACTGTTTATAACCTCCGCCAAGTCCGCATGGCCATTCACCCATTCTTATAATGTATACGAAAATTATGCACTGTAAATATTAATGTGTGTCGTTCATCACCCTTACTAAGCTCTAGCTTTTATTACCTTCATAAAGTTTGATTCAAATGTCACTACAAGAAATTCAACCCCAATATTACTTTCTCACTTCTCTACGTAGTCCTTTGTAGTTTGCATGTATGTACAGTTGCCAAAAAAGTTGTTGCGACAAATCTTGATAGAATTTTAACCATAGTAATATCCACAACTATTTGTAACGGAAGGAATATAC
This sequence comes from Petrolisthes manimaculis, assembly GCA_034508575.1. NCBI lineage: Eukaryota > Metazoa > Arthropoda > Malacostraca > Decapoda > Porcellanidae > Petrolisthes > Petrolisthes manimaculis. The sequence goes on along the minus strand of JAWZYT010000930.1, from coordinate 265,555 downwards.
ATATCCTTCTGTAATATATACTTATAATCTGTACAAACAACTATGGACATTAATATATTTAATGTTGTATCAATAGTTGTCGCAGTACCTTTTTTGGCAACTGTACAGTTGCGGAAGCATATTCTGCCCCACATTTGTTTGACATGTGGAGATATCTGGCAACTCTCTCTGAACAGACCTCAGTTCATACGAACCCTAATGACTGAACCACCAATCAACTCCAGTCACGAAGAGTGTGTGTGAAATTCCAGGTCATTGATATCACACACACTCTTCGTGACTGGAGCCGATTGGTGGTTCACTCATTGTGGTTCATACGAGCTGCTGTTTATTCAGAGAGAGTTGCCAGATATCTCCACATGCCAAACAAATTTGGGGCAGAAAATGCTTCCGCAACTGTATGTATGTATGCCTTTGCAACAATAAACCTTTCAATTCAATTCAGTTCAAACCAAGGTCGGTATGCAACAATATCCGTGGTGGTGTATACGATGGTGTGGTACCATTATTACTTTCATCACTACCACCATTACTATCATTACTACTATAGTCAAAGCCTCATAAAGTGGCGAAGAAAAGCTTCCATTTCCTACCCCTAGCCTTGGTCACAGGTAGAACGCAAGTGACATTAGAAGAATTAATCCCCTCTCTTAATCCCTCTAGAGAGAGAGAGAGAGAGAGAGAGAGAGAGAGAGAGAGAGAGAGAGAGAGAGAGAGAGAGAATAAACTGTAGCTCACACACACGCACAAAATATAATATATATATATATATATATATATATATATATATATATATATATATATATATATATATATATATATATATTGATTACAAGCCCCAGTCTACCCGGGGCTGGGGTCGTAACGGAAAGCGTAACAATATATATACATATATATATATATATATATATATATATATATATATATATATATATATATATATATATATATATATATATATATATATATATATATATATACTATAATTATAAGGTATGTGGTATATTTTTATTGAAATATCGCATGAAGATATGTGTAACATGGTTTGACTCTTGTATAAGTGGAGTTTTATATGCTTGATAACAAAGAGAAGTTGGGAATGTATGCAGGGAAGTGTATGTCTAAAGGAATGTATGAGTGGACTACCTGAACTGACAGATGCTAAGTCAGGTGTAGGCCTATACTTAGTGTCAGGTCAAGGTGGGTGGTGTTTTTGTCCTTAGGATATATGCACCATACTCTGGGAACACCCTTTCTTTGTTGATGTGCATTGTTTCATATTGTATATTTATCCATTATTATATATTCAGTATATATGAGAGAGGAGGTGGGAGTGGGAGGAAACTGTGAGAGAAGAACAGATGATGGGGATGGAGGAAAAGAAACAACACACACACAGATGGAGCCTGATATATATACTGTATATATATATATATATATATATATATATATATATATATATATATATATATATATATATATATATATATATATATATATATATATATATATATAGAGAGAGAGAGAGAGAGAGAGAGAGAGAGAGAGAGAGAGAGAGATTAGAGGGTGGGAGTGAGGTGAGAAAGAACAGAAAGGTTTGCATTAAGGAGGGAGAGAATACACACACCCAGACAGATGAATTTAGTATTAGAACGTTTTACCATTTTCCGATGGATTGTTGATATGTACGGGTTTGACAATTGACGTAATTACAATTCATTACAACATCTTCAAAATAAACCACATTTGTACGGCATATCTAAATAATTAATACCGATGTAGAGAGTATATCATTGATATATTTCAGTATTAGATGATAGTCTCTCTCTCTCTCTCTCTCTCTCTCTCTCTCTCTCTCTCTCTCTCTCTCTCTCTCTCTCTCTCTCTCAGGCGAGGAAGAAGGTAGGGGCTGGAGAAGGATCGGGTCAGGTCACATTAATCCCTTGGTACTGTACGATCCCCTGCATTCGGCTAGGACTTAGGTCTAACTTCTCTCGCCACTTTATGAGGCCTTGACTATACCATTACTACCACCGTTACCATCATCACTATCACCATCACTATCATGACTACCACCATTACTACCACCATCTCCACCACAACTCGTGAGACATTTTGTTTGTACAGTTTTCTGACATACTTTGAAATAATCAAGGCTCTCTAATGTACAGTCAGCCTCAGGAATTCGTACACAGAGCATTGGCTACAAGGGGTCTTTAGTTTGCAAATGCTGTAAGGATAATTCTGCTGACTGATTCAAATATTAGCCAAATAACATTACTAGGAAATTTTGGTGTTAGGAAAGTAATGTACACTCGTGATACATAATTTCTGACCAGAGTGTGAGGAGCAGAATGTTTAGAATCGCCTGGTATTGTTCATTTCCACACCCAGTACACCTATAGAGGCTGAGTTCAAATGCAGGGTATGAGTGTGTGTGTGTGTGTGTTGTTGTTGTTTTTTTATTAATTGCGCCGTACCGTCAATCAACAGGCAGGCAACCATACATACAGGTAGGCAGAACCCATGAGAATCAAATTACTACAACAACAACAACACACACACACACACACATTATGAAAACATAACAGAATGAAGCACAAACATACAGACAAATATTTACATTATGACCTACTTAAATCCACCAAAACGAGGATGGCGTACCAGAAGTTCCTCCAAAATCTGATGGTTCAGCAGGTGTCGACAAACCACATCAAGTGGCAGGCCCCGGGGCAGCAAGTGTCGGACAGTAGGGCAGGCCAGGCAATAGTGCTCTATGGTGTTAGCACGAGGCACTCGACACAAGCGACACTCAGTGAAGGGAGGCACACCCTGCATCCCTGCAAACTGCCATGGTGGCCGGTAGCCAAGCCTCAAACGAACAGAGACTACATTGTGCCTACGAACCATGAGGCCTCGACGACGGTAGGAATATTTGTGGCGGCAGACAGACTCGTAATGGGTGATAGAGATGCTGAATAGCCTCTCTGCATCCCTGCGTCGCCGTACAGGAAGGAGAGCGGCAGAGCGGACTCTAGAGAGGTAACATGTCAGGGAGAGAGGACGTCCAACACCACGAGGAGGCAGATGGCAGGTTTCCTTTGCGAGTCTGTCAACTGTACCATTGTGACATAAACCTATATGGGATGGCACCCATAAGAATTTGATAGTCAAGTTACGATGACGTAATAAGGCCTAAAACGATAAAATCTGTTGAATAACAGAAGAGTGTGTGGGCTGAACACTAGAGAGGGAATGAAGGGCAGGTTTGGAGTCACAACAAATGGCAGCATTCACTCCACGTTGACAAACAAGACTAACAGCATCCAGAATAGCATACAGTTCACACAATATTGAGCTGGAGTGGTTACATAGACGACGGCCAACTCAGCCCCCTGGAGGTGACTCCATGTCAGGTGAGAAAACGGCACAACCTGCTGTACCATCCATTTGCAATGAGCCATCAGTGTAGAGGCAGTATGGATCTCTGATGGAGGACGTCACTGTTTCTATGTGTTCCAGAGCCAACTGCTGCTGTAGAGAAGGCAGTCCCGACTTGGAAATAGGTGTAAAGTTCACATCAGGAGTTGGTAGCATCCACGGAGGCCCCGGGGCCTTGGGGGAACGTCTGCAACCATTATATCTATATTAAGACTACGGAGCATAGAGGAAACAGACCTTAAAAGAATATGTCCAGCAGGCAGTATGGGAGGGACCGGGGAGTTTGGTCGAAAAAGTTTTGACTAACTAAGAGTAATGGGGTGAAATATGTGGGAAATGGAGGCACTTGACAGTAAAGCAAGTAACATTAGAATATATTCTCTCCACAAATGGGGGAAGACGCAACTCACGCTGCATGTTCACTATCCTGGTCGACATTGGACAACCGAGAATTATCCTCATTGTTCTATTCTGAAATGTTTCTAAAGTTTCAAGAGTAGCCCTGGGAAGTTGAATTAGGGCAGGGGAGAGGTAATCAACAACTGAACGGATAAAAGCAATATAGATGATCCTGGCTACTGGGATGGAGATGCCTGAGGAGTTGTTAGACGACCCAACAAGTCCTGGACAATAGGATGGTCTTGAAGTCTGGCAGGAACAATTGGCCAAATATTGACTGGCGCACCCAGGTAACGGTACTGGGAACATACTGGGAAATATGCAAAACAGAGGTGGATAACAGAACAATGTACTGATATTAAAGAGAACCTTGCATTTAACAACACAAAGAAGGCATTTCATCTAGTAAAAGATCTGACTAAAGAAAACCAAGCAAAAGTTAATGGTATCAAGGATAAACGTGGAAACAGCTTAACAAAAGAAAAGGAAAACTTAGAAAGATGGACGGAATACTGCACAGAACTGTACGCCCATCAGAGCAGAGGAGATCCAAGCGTACTAAACGTCGAAGTCTCCACCAATGAGGACGACAACTCAATACAAAGAGACGAAGTAGTAGCCGCAGTAGACTCACTGAAGAGCGGTAAGTCAGCAGGAATTGACAACATTCCATCAGAACTACTGAAACATGGAGGAGAATCCACGATAGACATGCTTACCATCATTTGCAACAAGATCTAGCAGACAGGAGAGTGGCCAAAACCATGGACGCAATCGCTGATCATTGTAATTTCCAAGAATGGCAATCTCCATGTTTGCCAGAATTATCGCACTATCAGCTTGATCAGCCATGCCAGCAAAGTAATGCTCAGGATCATCCTAGTCAGATTGAAACCTCAAGCTGAGAGCATCATAGTAGAAGAACAGGCCGGCTTCCGAAAAGGTTGAAGCACTATTGAACAAATCTTTAACCTCCGTTTACTCTGTGAAAAACACCTCCAACACCAGAGAGAGCTCTACCACGTCTTCATTGATTTCAAAAAGGCGTTTGATAGAATCTGGCATGACGCATTATGGGCTACTATGAAATTTTTTAACATGGGAGAAACTAAATCACACCATTCAACAACTGTGTGCAAACGCGTCCAGCGCAGTGTTTGCCCAGGGTTATATCTGGGAGTGGTTTCACACTTCTGTTGGTGTACGACAGGCCTGCCTCCTTTCCCAAACTCTCTTCAACATCTTCCTGGAGAAAATCATGAACAACGCCCTAGAAGACTATGTGGGCACAAGTGATAGGGAGTGAAGTAGAGGTGAAATATTGGGGGTAGGAGAGATAAGGAAGATAACAGAATATCACTACTTAATTTCGTTCAAGATCGGTGCCCCGTCAACTAAGCTCGAATCGTGCAGGAATGGTTTGTTCAGCATCCTCAGTTCCAATTACTACCGTGGCCTAGTAAGGGAGCAGTTTGTAATCCCATTGAAAATATCTGGGTGATGATGGTAAGTGAATGGGAACCCGGTAATGAACGAACAGAACAGGAACTCCTTGCTCAAGGATGATAGACAATAATTATGGTCTATTATCCTTGTCCTTGCTCACACTCGTCGAGTCATTCGAGTGTGAGAAACTTTCGGAGATCGCCCTAACCTTGTAAGACGTCACATTATCAACATGCCAGATAAACTTCAGGCAGTCGTTGAAAAGGAAGGAGGATGGACAGGTATTAACCTACTCCTCATGTTTACTTATGTTTAAATAAATTTACTAGTTAATCAACAATGTTTATATGAACCTTAGAATAGATAATTATTGTGACTACGACAATAACAGAAATAATAATAATAATTATATTGAATAATAATAATAATAATTAATAATAATAGTAATTAATAATAATAATAATAATAATAATAATAATATATAATGATTTATAATAATAATATATTATAATGATAATGAATAATAATAATAATAGTATATTATAATGATAATGAATAATAATAATAATAGCATATTATAATAATAATAATAATAATCTATATATATAAAACAGTCTGTCTGGATGTCTGTCTGTCTGTTTAGCCGCTATGCACATCCGCATCGTTTCACCGAGAGTAATAATTGGCCTTAAAAACGACTTCTTTCATTTCCCCTACCCCCAGCTGACAAATGGGGGTCGAAAATTTTCAAATTTCAACTTTCATTTAGGCAAAAAAAAATTCTTGCAGAATGTAAGAGCTTGAATTTACACATCAGGAACTGCAAACGGGACCCTTCTAGGTGTACACAAAAGCTTATAACAAGAGCATCAAAGTCTTAAAAAAAATTTTTTAGTCTCTCCTGAAAAATCAGAAAACAAAACAAATGCTCTCTCTCTCTCAGAGGAAAACCACATGATCTCTCTCTCTCTCTCTCTCTCTCTCTCTCTCTCTCTCTCTCTCTCTCTCTCTCTCTCTCTCTCTCTCTATATATATATATATATATATATATATATATATATATATATATATATATATATATATATATATATATATATATATATATATATATATATATGTGTGTTCTTAGAGAGACAGACAGACAGACTGACAGACAGACAGACAGAGACAGACAGACAGACAGCGACAGACAGACAGACAGAGACAGACAGACAGAGACAGACAGATAGATAGACAGACAGACAGATAGATAGATAGACAGACAGATAGACAGAGACACAGACAGATAGATAGACAGAGACACAGACAGACAGATACACAGAGACACAGACAGACAGATAGACAGAGACACAGACAGATAGATAGACAGAGACACAGACAGATAGATAGACAGATACACAGACAGATAGATAGACAGAGACACAGACAGAGACACAGACATATAGAAAGACAGAGACACAAACAGATAGATAGATAGATAGATAGATAGACAGATAGATAGATAGATATAATTATATATATATATATATATATATATATATATATATATATATATATATATATATATATATATATATATATATATATATATATATATATATATATATATAATAGATAGATATAGATAGATAGATAGATATACATAGATAGATATAGATAGATAAATAGATATATAGATAGATATAGATATATAGATAGATATAGATAGATAGATATAGATAGATAGATAGATAGATAGATAGATATAGATAGATAGATAGATATAGATATAGATAGATTGATAATTAGATCCCCGGACAACGTCGGGTATCCCTGCTAGTATATAATAAATGATAATAACAATAATAATGTATGATAATAATAATGAATAATAATAATTATTATTATTATTTTGAATACTACTACGGTTACTTCTAATATTATTATTACTATTACTACAACTACAGTACTACTAATGATAAAATTTACTAATTTTTGTATGGTGTTACTCTTATATAAAGAACATACAACAGTTTATCACAAGATACATCTAAATTATTTATAATAAGCACAATAATCTACACGATGTATTACACAGAATATGTATACAGAGCAAATTTCTGTTTGACTATTATAGTTTTTGGTATTGAATGGATAGTGCTCATATATTATACATCAACGACAGGTAGAAAGGAACACCATGTTCGAATCGTGCGATAAACCTATACCTCACTGCTGTTGAAGCCCCGACCCTATCAGTGTTACCAGATGCGGAAAGCACTACACCACCAACGATGGTGGCTGGTATGTCTCCGTTTCATTTGCTACTAACTGTACGTGGTCGCGAGTTCACGAGCTTGAGTGTACAGCCACAAACAAATATCCACCGACACTTTCCTTCCATCGTAGTAAATATCTTAATAATAAAGAACAGTCACGTGTATAATTTTGCAGTACAGTCGGCGGCAAAAGTCCTGTCGCCTCACCTGCTTCACTGAGACAGGCAGTGTTCATGGACTCGAGAAATAAGCACGTTTTCTACACCAAATAATCTCGAGTCTATGAACATCGCGTGCCTCGGTGAAGGAAGTGAGGCGACAGGACTTTTGCCACCGACTGTACCTCATAATAATAATTGAGTGGGTTGAGTTGACATAAGGCGTTCTATGATTATATTTTGATATGATACTGATTAATTTGCATGATGGAAGGAAAGTGTCGGTGGTTACTTAATTGTGGCTGTACCAAATGTATAGACTACTATCTCATTAAATACAGGTTATATTGAAAGTAAATAACAGTAAAATATGCAGTAAAGGTTTGTGTGTGTCAGTCCAACCACAGAGTGTGAGAATCACTCATTCATTTTATTCTAGACTAGCAGCGATACTCGACATTGTCCGGGTGAAGATCCTGTATGTGGTTTAGTCAATTAATTTCCTCTAATTATTTGTATGTGAACTTATTAGGAGGGTGGGAGGAGTCCATTATCTGGTGTGGTTGCTGGTCCCCCAGAGAAACCATGCCAGCTTTACAACCACAAAAGTTATCCATGACGCAAGTACAGCACGAGGTGGCATTGTGACAGTAAAGATTAAATAACAAGGCCCAAGTGGCGAATTGAGCTGCAGGGGTACTGGGATCGACCCTCCCCCATTGATTATTATAAAACTTTATTTTCACTGTCCTTAGATTTAGTATTAAATTTAGGTGTTCAACATTTTGTGGTTTGAATTCATTCCTAAACTGGGCATGCAAGCCAGGCCTGCCTGCATCCTTGATGCTTAAGACCATAGAGTCTATGTTGAGAAAGCCATAAATCTTTGGTTGTTTTAAGCTGATAATTCAAGAAACACATATCCACAAAAAATAAAATTAGACCGAGGACATTCCTGAGACTACACCAGTCAGAATGCTGTATCATTTGTCAACCATTTTTGTTTTAATTGTACCCCCACCAGGGATTCGAACCTGCAGGGATCTTTTAGTTAAGGCCATATGACAGCCTTTGGCTTGGGCTGCAGGGGTACTGGGATCGAACGACCCCCCATTGGTCATTTAATTTTGTTTTTGTAGGCCGAGGACGCTTCCCAGGCTTCACCGATCAAAATGGCATAGCGGCTAAACAGTCAAGCAGAGTGTTTTATATATATATAGATTTTTTTATTATTATTTAGGCCGAGGACGCTTCCCAGGCTTCACCGATGAAAATAGCATACTCATTTTTACTCTAGGTCAATCGATGTGGTCATGCATAGCGGCTAAACAGACAGACGGAGTGTTTTATATATATAACACACACACACATTTTTATTTCTCCCTCTCTCTCACACACAAGAAAAACACCCAACAATTCTCTCTCTCTCTCTCTTACTCTATCCCACTCACAAAAAAAAACAAAAATACACACACACACACATGTTATAGCTCCTTATAGTGGGTATATAGATATAATTATAAGTTGTTGACATCATGTTATAACTTTCTATAGTGGATACACAGATATAATACAAGTTGTTGACATCAATTTATAACTCCTTATAGTGGATTTTAACAATATAAAAGCAGGTCTTCTTATATAAAAACATATCAACTTAATACACTATGCAGTTTGTATTGTGATACAATAAACCAATGAAATTGGTAGTAAAAAGATGGTATTAGAAAGTATTACTGAAAACATGAAATTAGATCATTGTTATGTTAAACATAGAATAGGTTATACCCTACTGTTTATCAAGAGTTACTCTCTGTAAATAATGTTCATTATGTGATGTGTGCTTCAATGTTACTGGTTGCCTGGTACTTGTGTCTGTGTGTGTGTAGGTATCTGTTTGTGTGTGTGTTTCCTTGTTACTGGTTATCTGGTACTTGTGTCTGTTTGTGTGAGTGTTTCCTTGTTACAGGTTGTCTGGTACTTGTACTCGTCTGTAAAGAAGGAGAGCCAGCCTACGATATATTGGGGCAAGGTACTGCATAATGTTAATGTCCACAAACTTAATCCAAGAGAAGTATAGAATTCCAGATATCATTGTGGCTAAGAACAAGGTCACTATTTCCAGCCTCGGCACATACAATTCCACATTCAATATTTATGCTTTCCACACCTGGTCACACATCGTCATCTTCTGTATTGAGTTTGTATCTTGTTCAGAGTCAGTAGTGTTGGGTTCAAGGTCAGAAATTTCGTTTTCTATTTCCGTAATATCTATTTCAATGTCAGTAGTATCTTACATAATGTCTGAAATATTTACACCTATGTTGAGTATAAGAGAAAAAGAGATAGAGAGAATGAGAGAAATATTATCATCCATGTTGAGTATAATACAGTTCATACAAACATTAATGTTATAATATTATAATAATAATACTCTTGTTTATTAGTATATATATATAGTGAAGTAATATATGTAGTTTATTAGTAAATTGAAGGTTTCATTTTGCTCCAATCAATGTAAAGAAACACAAAAAATATAATATAATAATAGCACTATGTTTCCTGTAATAATAATAATAATACACAGACATACGAATGATTGAATCTCTCTCTCTCTCTCTCTCTCTCTCTCTCTCTCTCTCTCTCTCTCTCTCTCTCTCTCTCTCTCTCTCTCTCTCTCTCTCTCTCTCTCTCTCTCTCTCTCTACTAGTTTGCTCTTGTTGTTGTCGTCGTTCCCAAACTGTCTGGCCGAGCTGTCCCGAGTCTGATTGACCGAAGCCACGCAGATGCTCGGATCCCCAAATGGGAGTCAGGATTACGTGGAGTCGAGCCAAAATAATAGCCGAAAAATGACCATTTGACGGAAACGTCATATCATAGGAAAGCAATAAAAGGGTTAATATAATTAAATTAGGAATACATTTTGGCAAGATTTAAAATAACCACAGAGAAGGCCAACTGATCTCCAAATAAGATCATCACAATTATAATACAGGTACCCAGCCTCATATCTCAAGTTTAGGTGGAGGGAAAAAAACACAAATTGGACACTCTTAACCTAATTATTAGTGTAAACTTGATGGCTATTTTACCAATCTTCACAAGTTAAAATTTCACCGAAATTACTTGGTTAGGTATATGTTAAGTAAACAATCAATAATTAACTGAGTAACCACATTTTTCTTTAATAATAAATATTATTTACATTAAGACCTCTGCAGCAGTGTAAGTACTGGTAGAAAATTGTAAGTAGGCTACTGGTAAACAATTGCAAGTTTGATTACTTATAAATAATCCTTTAATTAAATTTGGTACGTCTTCCATAATAATATGTACAAAAATTATCCAAGCAGCCTATACCTCCTTAAATAATACTACAACATTTTATTACATCATTATTTTTGTTTATTTGGCACTGATTGCAAGTTACATGCACTAATTATTAAGCCAATTTCAATTATTTGTCGGCCATATTGTTGTTGTCAGGTGACCAAGCGGCACCAATACTGCTCCCGAGCAGGGTTGCTTTGGATTCGATGACGGCTTGCATTTAACAGTTACCGCTTGGCACCGCTTGGTATCCAAGCGTCCAACAAAAACAGTAAAGAGCAAGCTCGCTTGGTGAAAAGCAAGCGAGCTTCGTGTCGCTTGGACAGCAAAAACACATAAACTTCTCTCAACGTTGAGAATGGTTTGGAAAATTCACTTGTTCGAACTCTGTTCAGTTGATCTCCAACACTCCTTAGTTCCTGGTCCACCACTATCAACCATAACTGTACCATTATATCATACATAAAAAAATATCATAATAAATCGATATTTACACACCATCTTCGTTTATTATCTGTTGCATGAGGACGAATTGGAAGGCAACTGATTCCTCCAAACTATGCCACAAAACAGACAGGTCCCCAACAGTCTCGCCCCAAGCTTCATGGAGTGAAGACGTGTTTCTGGCGCTCTCTCTGTATTGATGTTTGTGTTGTTTCTGTGTTCTTGTTTCTGTTGTGTTCTAGGTGTTGTTTGTCTATTCTATCTCGTCTTTTTTGTGGTTTTGCTGGTTGAGATATTGTTGTTTGTGGTTTGTTCGTTTTGTTGTAGTTCTGTGTGTGTCTCTTCATGTGTTTGTGTGTGTTCACTTGTTTGCTTCCCATCTAGGCCTTGCCTGGCCAGATGGAGAGTGCGAATTCATATGTGGCCTCCTGCCTGGAGGTTGACTTGGACTTGTCGGAAGAGGATGAGTCTATTATCGAGGATCTATGGCCTGAAGTGTCTTCTTGCAACCCTCCCCCCCTTCTCCTCTAGTCACTCCACAGTTCAGGTTGCAGCCTTCCACCTCCTCAACCTCTACCAAGTGACCTGTTGATGCCTCGTCCGACTCCAATGGTGTGGATTGTTTGCCTCCGGCTGCCAAGACTGTGAAGGGTGCTTCAACTGTGCATGACGTACAGCTCCGGACTGATCAATGGTCCACACTTCTTCCACCCTTGCCTTGGTGTGGGCCTCAACGGATATGGTATCACTGACAGGTGGAGGGGGGAGGGGAGAAATGTGGGCGGAGTTATATAGGGGGGGTAGCGTTACCAATGTTGAGCCATCCAGAAATTTGAATCCCGAACCACTTGTGATCATGGATGTGAACCACTCACTTGAAGGTGGTAGGAGAGGAGGGGTTGGGTTGGGGAGAGGGGGGTAAAGCTTCACCAGTGATCGAAATGGAGAGAATTATTGGATCAAGTCGCTAACTGTTTTCTTCTGTAATCTAAATCCAACTCTGATGCTGCATTCCATGGGATATTCTTTATTATTTGAAATGAATCCAGATTTTACCTATACCAGATTTTACCCTATAGAAAATATATGAGGTTCTATCGTTAACACGTGGGAGCCAGAACGACAGAGAACCACAGCAGATTTGTTACGTCACACCAGAACACAGTGGGAGATTTTTCGGGGAAAACCATATATATTATACAGTGAGGAGGCATGGTGCCTCAATGCCCGAGCGACTGGAGACTGTCAATTAATGAGTAATGAAATGAAATATGTAATCTACAGTATTTCAAGCCTTAATGTGTTCATAGAAGTGTATATAAATAGTGTATACACTGTTATATCATCGTGGCTAAGGGTCTAAAGCAATGCATATATAGGTGCTTATAATAATAAGAAGACAACAAAACAAACATTACACATGCTTAATGCAAACGTGAGGTTGAAGTATAAACTTCAGGTTATAATAAGTTAACAGTTATTATAATTGTGGTTATTATAATTACAGTGTGGTGCCTACAGACCCAGTTGGATTATGGGTTTGAATGCTTCGTGACGAGGACTTGTGGAGATTTCACAAATTGACAAAGTCATATAAACAATAACCAATAAATGTCTGATTTCAATTTTTCCCTATTTTAATTAGTAATAACAATAGTTGTGACACAATATCTTCTAAATGTTGTGATTGGTTCACTAACACTGGGCATCTGAATGGCTGGCCTAGATGTTGACCTCAGATAAATAAATAAAGGTAATAAATATATTCGTCATATATAACGGATTGTATTTGCATACCAGATATCACTATTATTTCTATTCTGGTCGTGTTTGCGCATTAACAGATTATGCAGCAACACACAGAATGATGGTGGTGGTGGTAAGATGGAGAGTAAAGGAATGGTGGGATGGAGGGAGAGGAAACAGTGAATTGAATAAGGGAGGACGGGGTGAGGTAGAACAGATGGAGTAGTAATTGGGTAATTAACATTTTACACTATAACTATTATCCTTTGGTAACCAGTTACACAATAAACGTTTCTTAGAAAATGTCATGAATGATACAGGATAAAAATAAATGATTTACTTGAAATGTAACTTAACACTGGGTAGGTGGTGCATCGCTTGATATATTAGTCATCAAAAACTGGTGTCGTGTTAATTATATTAGGTAAAATCTGGATTCATTTCAAATAATAAAGAATATCCCATGGAATGCAGCATCAGAGTTGGATTTAGATTACAGAAGAAAACAGTTAGCGACTTGATCCAATAATTCTCTCCATTTCGATCACTGGTGAAGCTTTACCCCCCTCTCCCCAACCCAACCCCTCCTCTCCTACCACCTTCAAGTGAGTGGTTCACATCCATGATCACAAGTGGTTCGGGATTCAAATTTCTGGATGGCTCAACATTGGTAACGCTACCCCCCCTATATAACTCCGCCCATATTTCTCCCCTCCCCCCTTCACCTGTCAGTGATACCATATCCGTTGAGGCCCACACCATGGCAAGGGTGGAAGAAGTGTGGACCATTGATCAGTCCGGAGCTGTACCTTCTCTGCCTCAACCTGGTGTTTCATCTTTGTATACCAACTCCTTGCCCTCGCCCAACCTTCCTACTTTTGCCCCGAGAAATGCCTATGACAAGCTATCCTTCCCTGGGACAGACACAAAGCTGCGTTGGTTGTCTGCTGTCAACAGGGCCTTCCAGCTGCAGCGTGAACTAGCTGAAGTCAAGATGGCTGCTATCACCTTCCGGTTTGTCTACATCTCTAGGTAGCGTCAGGACATTATTGATAGACTCAAGGCTGATGATTTTTTGTCTCTGGCTCTCATTCTTGAAGACTTATTCGAGAGGCCTCGTAAGTTCTGCAGCTACTTCTTCACCCGTTTTCCGATTGATGTTGACCCTAAACTTGCCAAGGGATACCCTGGTGTGTACTCCACTAGCCGTTTTGTTGTTGTCTGGAGTCAACCTGATCCACCTCCAAATGAGATTTCCTTTGATTTCCTCCCCTGTCTTCCACCGTGTAAGGTGCAGGGGAGTTGTGCATATCTCCCAGTACTGTTCTGTCATGCCGAACTGCCCACGAACATGATTCCGAGACGTGTCCTGTCAGGGGTGAACCATCACATTTTGCTGCCTCCACCTCTGAGTCTTCACCTTCTGAGGATACGTCTCGATGGAAGTGTCCACGATGCCTTCAGCCAGGGGTTAGCGTGTGGCATGGATGTACTCGACGTCAGGTCCAGGCTCGTATGTCTACTATTGCTCCTCCTCCACCACCTCCCCAGACTGCTCCTCCTACCAGCCCTGCCTCGCCTCCGGACCTGGGCCTCCGCAAGTCTGTTGCTACCTTCATGGCACGATGTACGGCCCTCGAGAACCGCTTCTCTGCCCTTGAAGCCAGGATTGATGGGCTGGTTGCCGCTCAGGCTGCCAATGACTCCAAACTCTCCACCTTGGTCGAGGCTCAGCAGGCCATCATCTCAACTGTCACTACCCTTACCGAAAAGAGGGATACTGTTGCATCTCACCTGGAAAAGCTTTTCGAGTCAGTCCCTTCTCCTGGTCCATCATCCTCTCCACGTCGCTCATCTGCCCCCGCTCACCGGACTTCTACATCCAAATACAAAGTTCACTACAGATTGCCTGCTGGATGTCATCTCCTGGAATGTATGTGGTATCACCAGTTATGCTAAGCTCACTCAACCCATGTTTTTCGTCATCATCCCATTGTTATTTTTCTCCAGGAAGCATTTCCAGGACGGCCACTCGCTGCTGGGCAAGCTCCTCCCCTCTCAGGTTATGTGCCATATGTTCATCTGGTAAGGAATTGTCTCCTGACTTACATACATATATTCTTGCCACATCGCCTTCTCCGTACCTCCACTGATCCTGACATGACCTTTCACCTATTTGAGGTTCTACCTGAGAATGGAGTATTCCAACTATGTAATGTCTATTCTACCCCAGCTAGACTCACTTTTAAGGCTCTTCCTTCTCCAACAGTGCGTGGTATGGTGTATATGGGAGATATTAATGCTTGGCATTCTGATTTGGGTGATGGTTCTGGCTCTATTAATCGTATTGGTGTTCGTTTCTTTTCATATATCCGCAAGCATCATCTGACACGCTGGGACACTGGTGGTGCCACTCATTGCCGGGAGGTACTCTGGATTACATCCTCTCGTCTGACCAGATAGCATCTCGGGTCCAGTGCTCCTCCATGCCAGACTTATTCTCTGATCACATCGCTCTTCGGTTTCATTAATCTCTACCTGCTGGGTCAAGTTCTTCAGCTCCTCGTTTGCGTATTGCTGTGCCCCCTAAATATTGCCTAACTTACATCTTATTTATGGCCTATGTATTTCCTACATTTAACATATCATCAACTGAACAGTTGTACTCTGATCTTGTATCTGCTACTCATGACTTTTATAGGGTATACGTCTCCCAGCCACACCTCCAGCATTGCCATACTGCCCACTCCTGGACGCTGGATGCACGTATACAGGAGGCAAAGGAGGAGGCTGAACGTGATGGCCTATTATTTCAAGCTAACCCAACCACTGACCTTCTCCATCATTACCAGATGTCTGGAGACGCTTTAGTTGCACTGCAGGTGTGTGCTCACACTGAGTCTTGGCAGCGGTTCATGGACAGTATCAACCAACAAAAAAGTGTGGCTTCTATGTGGCACTTAATTCATCGGGTTGTTAAAAAGACGCCAGCCACTGCTCATCATCACACTCCCACCGACTGTGCCCAACATCTTGTCGATGCCTGGTCAGAACAATCAACCCCAGCCAGTCTACCCATCCACATACAAAATGTACTCGCTTCCCGTGCTGCTGTCCATCGGCTACGTCTAATGTCTGCTCTGTTGCAAGATAAGGACGATGATGCAGAGCAGATAACCGAGCAAGAGTTGTGCCGTGCTCTCTCCCGGGGTAAAGCTTCTTCCCCTGGTGATGATAGTATTACTTATGCTGTTCTGCGCCTACTTTAACAAGTTCCTGGGAACTCCCTACTTCAACTGTACAATCTTTGTCTTCGTGATGGTTGTGTACCACGAGCCTGGACCAGCAGCACAAAAATACCCATCTCTAAGCCCAGCACTGCGAATTACAGGCCTATTTCCCTTACTTCCTGTTTTTGTAAGTTTTGGCTGTTTGGTTTTCTTCCCCAGCAGAGCACACGCCACTGCTTAGTCGACCTATACTCTCGCCTTTCCAGGGACAGTGTGGTGGCCTTCGTTGACCTTCGAAGTGACTTCGATGTTGCTAATAGAGACGTCATTTTGGATCAACTGGTTGACTTTGGTATAAAGGATAATCTACTACGGTGGAATCGGGCTATCTAAGTAACAAGACCTCCCGTGTGTTTTTCAGTGATGCGCTCAGTCCTTTCATCTTGGTACGCCTCAAGGGGGTGTTCTCAGCCTACTGTTATTTAATATTCTGATGCATCGGCTGCTCACTTCTCTCCCTGATATTCCTGGTACTACAATTACGTGCTATGCTGATGATATCTGTGTTCATTCTACCTCACCAAGGGATCTCCAGCGGTTTCTTGACTCCTTATCTGTGGCCTCCACTCACTTTGGTATAATTGTCTCACCAGATAAGAGTAGAATATTCACCTGCCGCCTTCCTCAAGCTCGGCCAGTGTTCACCATTGGAGGGACTGTCATCCTCATGTGTTCCCAGTACCGTTTCCTGGGCAAGCCAGTCAATATTTGGCCGATTGTCCCTGCCAGATCTCAAGACCATCCCATTGTCCTGGACTTATTAGGTCGTCTACAGCGCCGACAACTCATCAGGAATCTCCATCCCAGTAGACAGGACCATCTACAATGCTTTTATCCATTCAGTTGTTGATTACCTTTCCCCTGCTCTTATTCAACTTCTCAGTAGCCACTCTTGAAACTTTAGAAAATTTTCAGAATAGAGCAACGAGAATAAATCTCGGTTGTCCAATGTCGACCAGGATAGTGAACATGCAGCGTGAGTTGCGTCTTCCCCCATTAGTGGAGAGAATTTATTCTAATGCTTTACTGTCAAGTGCCTCCATTACCCACATCTTTCACCCCATTACTCTCAGTTAGTCAGAACTTCTCTTCGATCAAACTACCTGGTCCCTCCCATACTGCCTGCTGGACGTACTCTTATAAGGTCTGTTTCCTCTATGCTTCGTAGTCTTAATATAGATATAATGGTTGCAGACGTCTTTCCAGGGCCCCCATTGTGGATGCTACCAATACCTGATGTGAGTTTCACACCTATTTTCAAGTCGGAACTGCCTTCTCTACAGCGGCAGTTTGTTCTGAAACACATAGAAACATTGATGTCCTCCATCACAGATCCATACTGCCTCTACACTGATGAGTCATTGCAAGTGGATGGTATGATATACCAGTGAGGGTTATAGTTATAGTTAGTGCCTGACACTAAAATCGGAAGAATAAATATTCTCAGGCCCTCACCTAAGAGGATCGATCTCACGACTTCAAGGTTATAAGTCCAGAAGACTTACCATCCCTGCATTCCAGGATATATTGGTATAAAGAAAATGTTTGTGATTTATATGCACTTAATGATGGATACGTAATTTCCTATATTTCACATGTGTGTGTTTGTGTGTGTGTGTGTTTGTATAATAATAATAATAATAATAATAATAATAATAATAATAATAATAATGATAATAATAATAAAAGATTTATTTGATAAGGCAGCCAAGGACTGAAAATATACATTATAAAATGGTGATTGGAATAGATGATATTATATGGATACATATACAGTGCTGGCGGTTAGAAATGGCGCGTGATGACGTGAAGTCCGGCGTGCTGCCATATACCATAATTTCCGTGTGCTACTCTCTGTAGGCTAATATTATATGGGATTGTAGAAAGGAGCGATATCTGGCAACTCTACTTTAAGCTTTGTCTGGGAAATTTAAACAATATAACGTGATAGTGCTTCCTTACGCTTTCAGTGGGGGGGATCCTGCAGCTCCTAATTACCCTAGTTTTTTGTATGTATTGGTTCACTATTCCCTCCAGTTACTAATTATTATGGGTCCCAAGAAAAGACTCAAAGAACCTGACATTGCAGCTATATGTGCTCTAGCCAAGGACAATAACACTAACCAAGAAATCTCAGCTAACACAGGATTATCAATAAGAACAGTACAGAGGTGGACAAAAAATTTCTGTGCGGGCGGGAGTGACTCTATCCCACCACCATACAAACCACCAGGACGTAAACGGAAAGTGACTGAGAGGACTTTGAGAGTTATTGGTAGACAGCTGGAGGTCCAACCTCGCATCACAAGCCGAGAATTAAAGACTAAGAACCCAGATTTGCTGGCTGGAGTGGCTGACAGGACAGTGCGGGATTATTTCAAACGCGACTTGGGTTACAGGTGTTGCCGCGCAGTACATAAACCCTGGTTAACTGTTGTTCATCGCAAAAAAAGATTAGCTTTTGCCTCTCAATATCATGACTGGGGTATTGATGAGTGGCGAAAGGTGTTGTGGTCGGATGAATCCACTTTTGAAGTTACAGATAACCAGAAAAGTCGAGTGTTCCGCCGACGTGGTAGTGATTCCCATGACCCCAGATATATTAACCACGCAGTAAAACATCCTGATTCATTGATGGTGTGTGCCTGTTTTTCGTACTATGGTGTGGGAAAATTGGTATTTTTATCTAAGAATGTTCGTATGAATAAAGATAATTACTTTGAACTCATACTTGATGAGCTAGACGAGTGTATGGAGAAATGCAACTCTGATTATTTTATGCAAGATGTTGCTCCTTGCCATACCGCTCATTTGATTACCAATTGGTTTGAATTCTGTCGTGTTACTCTCCTAAAACCTTGGCCAGCAAATTCACCAGACTTAAACCCAATCGAAAACTTATGGGCGTATATTAAACGGCAACTAAAGGATGGTGACACATCTTCACTTCCACGCCTTCAAGCAGCCATACAAGATATCTGGGACAATATTAACTTGGAATACCTTCATAATTTGGCTGACTTCCTTCCCAAACGACTCAACATGTTAAAAAGCAATCGAGGGTACCCTATCAGTTACTAATTTAGGTGATTATCCTCATTAAAACTATTTTCACACAGACCATTTTCCCCTCATCAATAGGAACAGGTTGTTTACATCACCGCGACATTTCTAACCGCCAGCACTGTAGATGAATGAACAGACATACACAAATACATTCTCGCACATACGCAGACAATATTCATTCACACAAACCAACACACAGACACAATCGTGCATGTTCATTCACACATCGACATATATTATGGTACATATATTAATTGTGATTTTGGTTTATTAATGAGACTATTGTGAGGATTGGACTATTTTTGTATCTGTCTCTCCTGGCTCTAATGGGTTGGAGTAGGTTATAGTGACGCACGTGGCGGGGTTTGGGAATGGTGGGTGGGAGGAGGTCCCTGTGGCGTGGGTGGATTAGCAGCTGTTTGCTTAAGTCCCAGAGGAGCTGCTGGTGTCTGGTGGCAAAGGATGGTATTCTGAGTGTATATAGGGCTTGTAGGTAGGTGGTATATGCCGTACCCAGAATGATATGATATGCCCTCTTTTGTACCCTCTCTAGCTGTTGCCTCTGTGTCTGGTTGATGGATGTTGACCAGGCGTGGGAGGCGTATGTCAGCTTGGGGATTATGAAGGTGTGTGTGTCTGTGTGTGTAAACGTGCGGTGTGCGTGTGTGTGTAAGAAAATGTAAAGGTGTCGTGTATGTTTGTAAACGTGCCGTGTGTGTGTAGGTAAATGTAAATGTGTGTGTGTAAGCTATTATAAATGTGTGTGTGTTTGTGTGTCCAAAATGCTAACACTATTATCTCTTTCCCAGATTCACCGAGAGATGAGGGGGATGGGGGGGGGGGAACGAGGAGTAAGAAAGGAAGGGAAGGGGAAGAATGTGGAATGAAGGAGGATTAGGACGAAAAGGAAATGGGAGAGAGAGAGAACGAGTTGAAGAAGCAAATAGAAATATGAGTGACAAGGAGAGAGAGAATATAAGGAAAAAGAGTGATAGAGAGAAAGAGAAAATATGGACGAGGGAGAATAAGGATGAAAGAGAGAGAGAGAGAGAGAGAGAGAGAGAGAGAGAGAGAGAGAGAGAGAGAGAGAGAGAGAGAGAGAGAGAGAGAGGAGGAAAGAAGAAAAAGTAGGAATGGGAAAGAAAAGAGGGGAAGAGAGAGACAAGCTGAAGAATATATATATACACACACACGTAAATAAACAAACAAAAGAACACATAAATAAATAAGAAATAAAAACCACACAAATATAAATTGCTTCAAAGATTTATTTGGAATTAATTATGCATTCAGAAATATTGTAAGAGTGTGAATATGTGATAACAATATTATAATATGTTCTGTTGACAAAATCGTGATACTAATTGTATAACAAATTAATATCATATTAAGGTGCTGTAGTTTGTCTGTCCTTGTGATATGCCTCGCCTTGTCATATAAAACAATTATGTTATAAAATTCTCTTGTTGGTAAATTGGAAGTCTATTAATTCCTCCTAACTATACCAGAAAACAGACCTCCTCAGTGGTATATATGTATGTATGTATGTACAGTATGTACTAAGATATGTTAATTGTTTCGTGGCATAGTGTGGACGAATTATTATCATCAGAAAAAAACTTCCATTTTGCATGCAACAGAAAAATATAGAATCATTCTCCATCGTGTCAATACAAGAGCAAATTGGTTGGCGTAATTCTGTTCCTTTAATTAAGTGTTGTAATTCACTTTTGTTACATTGGAGTGCCTTGATTCCTCCAAACTATGCCATGAAACAAAACAGGACCAGATGAACAAAAATAATGGTGTTCGTTCTATTGCTTGGAATAATATGGAGGAATCATTATCTCCAGATTTACCAACACTGAACTTAATTCCCCCTTAATTAACGACCGAATCCATAACCCAACCTACCATAACCTAATCCACCACCATAACCTAATCCACCACCATAACCTAATCCACCACCATAACCTAATCCACCACCATAACCTAATCCACCACCATAACCTAATCCACCACCATAACCTAATCCACCCAAACTACCATAACCATATCCCAAACCATAGAAAGGTGTAGCATAGTGGTATGAACGTGTGTAACTTCCTCCAACAACACCAGGGTCAGCAGCAGCAGCAGCAGCAGCATCAGCAGTTGGCTCAGCATCACGTTTTCCAATGATATGCTTTGCTGAATGACTTTTGGTAATTACTGGATACCCATGACCATAGCCAAGTCCACCATAGCCAATTCTACTGTAGTCTATTCCACCGTAGCCAAGTCCACCGTAGCCATAGCCATGTCCACCGTAGCCATAGCCAAGTCCACCGTAGCCATAGCCAAGTCCACCATAGCCAAGTCCACCATAGCCAAGTCCACCGTGGCCAAGTCCACCATAGCCAAGTCCACCGTAGCCAAGTCCACCGTAGCCAATACCGCCAGGCTTGGCGTCTGGTTGGGCTTCACCTGACACCATTACCACCATCATTACCACCACCAACACTACCTGTAATTATATATATATTAATTATAACAACACCTGTCATAACAAATACATTAATTATAAATTGGTGAGTTATTGGGAGTTATTAAGAGGTTAGTGAGTTATTGAGTGATTTAGTCAGTGAATTAGTGAGTGGTAGTAGGATACTATTTATATTTACAAGTATTACTAGGCTACTAGGACAAATAAATTTATAAATAACTGTTTGAACTTAATGAGTAAGTTATTGAGTTATTGAGTGAATTAGTGAGTCAGTGAGTGAGTTAATTAGTGAGTGGTAATGAGATATTCTTTATATTAACAAGTGCTACGAGGCCAAATAAACTTATAAATAACTCACAGAAAGTTTGAACATGATGAATAAGTTTGTGAGTGGTTGTGTTGTTGTTGAATCTCTTGAGGTGAGAGATAAGGGTGTGATGCTGACCAAATGTTGTCTGTGGCTTTATATAGACGCAGTAGGGGTGTGTCCCATGGGGGGCGGTGTCTGTCATCTCTCAGCACATTGCCACGGCCAAGGCTGTTACAAGGTCACTGGGACAAACAAACTGGGAGAGGGTGAGTACACACACACAGATTAACACTAGGAGAGGGTGAGTACACACACACACACACACACACACACACACACACACACATTAACATGTATTGCTCGTTTATCAACAAACCACAGCACCACAAATTTTGCCACACCTTGAGACGATGATTATACAGGTGTGTGTCTGGTTGGTTAAGTTTAAACCATATACACCATACACACACCACCACACACAATACTACACCTCCTATCAGCAGACACCTCAGCTACCAACCAACACCCCACACCCACAGTACACCTCCTTCCTTATACACCCACACTACATACACCTCCTTCCTTATACACCCACACTACACACACCACACCTTCCTTATATACACACACTACACACACCTCCTTCCTTACACACCCACGCTACACACACCTCCTTCCTTATACACCCACACTACACACACCTCCTTCCTTACACACCCACACTACACACACCTCCTTCCTTATACACCCACACTACACACACCTCCTTCCTTATACACCCACACTACACACACCTCCTTCCTTATACACCCACACTACACACACCTCCTTCCTTATACACCCACACTACACACACCTCCTTCCTTATACACCCACACTACACACACCTCCTTCCTTATACACCCACACTACACACACCTCCTTCCTTATACACCCACACTACACACACCTCCTTCCTTATACACCCACACTACACACACCTCCTTCCTTATACACCCACACTACACACACCTCCTTCCTTATACACCCACACTACACACACCTCCTTCCTTATACACCCACACTACACACACCTCCTTCCTTATACACCCACACTACACACACCTCCTAAGTACCCTAGTTTTTTGTGTGTATTGGTTCACTATTCCCTCCAGTTACTAATTATTATAGGTCCCAAGAAAAGACTCAAAGAACCTGATATTGCAGCTATCTGTGTTCTAGCCAAGGACAATAAAACTAACCAAGAAATCTCAGCTAACACAGGATTATCAATAAGAACAGTACAGAGGTGGACAAAAAAATTCTGTGCGGGCGGGAGTGACTCTATCCCACCACCATACAAACCACCAGGGCGTAAACGGAAAGTGACTGAGAGGACTTTGAGAGTTATTGGTAGACAGCTGGAGGTCTAACCTCGCATCACAAGCCGAGAATTAAAGACTAAGAACCCAGATTTGCTGGCTGGAGTGGCTGACAGGACAGTGCGGGATTATTTCAAACGCGACTTGGGTTACAGGTGTTGCCGCGCAGTACATAAACCCTGGTTAACTGTTGTTCATCGTAAAAAAATATTTGCTTTTGCCTCTCAATATCATGACTGGGGTATTGATGAGTGGCGAAAGGTGGTGTGGTCGGATGAATCCACTTTTGAAGTTACAGATAACCAGAAAAGTGGAGTGTACCGGCGACGTGGTAGTGATTCCCATGACCCCAGATATATTAACCACACAGTAAAACATCCTGATTCATTGATGGTGTGGCCTGTTTTTCGTACTATGGTGTGGGAAAGTTGGTATTTTTACCTAAGAATGTTCGTATGAATAAAGATAATTACTTTGAACTCATACTTGATGAGCTAGACGAGTGTATGGAGAAATGCAACTCTGATTATTTTATGCAAGATGTTGCTCCTTGCCATACCGCTCATTTAATTACCAATTGGTTTGAATTCTGTGGTATTACTCTCCTAAAACCTTGGCCAGCAAATTCACCTGACTTAAACCCAATCGAAAACTTATGGGCGTATATTAAACGGCAACTAAAGGATGGTGACACATCTTCACTTCCACGCCTTCAAGCAGCCATACAAGATATCTGGGACAATATTAACTTGGAATACCTTCATAATTTGACTGACTTCCTTCCCAAACGACTCAACATGTTAAAAAGCAATCGAGGGTACCCTATCAGTTACTAATTTAGGTGATTATCCTCATTAAAACTATTTTCACACAGACCATTTTCCCCTCATCAATAGGAACAGGTTGTTTACATCACCGCGACATTTCTAACCGCCAGCACTGTAGATGAATGAACAGACATACACAAATACATTCTCGCACATACGCACATAATATTCATTCACACAAACCAACACACAGACACAATCGTGCATGTTCATTCACACATCGACATATATTATGGTACATATATTAATTGTGATTTTGGTTTATTAATGAGACTATTGTGAGGATTGGACTATTTTTGTATCTGTCTCTCCTGGCTCTAATGGGTTGGAGTAGGTTGTAGTGACGCACGTGGCGGGGTTTGGGAATGGTGGGTGGGAGGAGGTCCCTGTGGCGTGGGTGGATTAGCAGCTGTTTGCTGAAGTCCCAGAGGAGCTGCTGGTGTCTGGTGGCAAAGGATGGTATTCTGAGTGTATATAGGGCTTGTAGGTAGGTGGTATATGCCGTACCCAGAATGATATGACATGCCCTCTTTTGTACCCTCTCTAGCTGTTGCCTCTGTGTCTGGTTGATGGATGTTGACCAGGCGTGGGAGGCGTATGTCAGCTTGGGGATTATGAAGGTGTGTGTGTCTGTGTGTGTAAACGTGCGGTGTGCGTGTGTGTGTAAGAAAATGTAAAGGTGTCGTGTATGTTTGTAAACGTGCCGTGTGTGTGTAGGTAAATGTAAATGTGTGTGTGTGTAAGCTATTATAACAGTGTGTGTGTTTGTGTGTCCAAAATGCTAACACTATTATCTCTTTCCCAGATTCACCGAGAGATGAGGGGGATGGGGGGGGGGGGGGAACGAGGAGTAAGAAAGGAAGGGAAGAGGAAGAATGTGGAATGAAGGAGGATTAGGACGAAAAGGAAATGGGAGAGAGAGAGAACGAGTTGAAGAAGCAAATAGAAATATGAGTGACAAGGAAGAGAGGGAGAATATAAGGAAAAAGAGAGATAGAGAGAAAGAGAAAATATGGACGAGGGAGAATAAGGATGAAAAAGAGAGAGAGAGAGAGAGAGAGAGAGAGAGAGAGAGAGAGAGAGAGAGAGAGAGAGAGAGAGAGAGAGAGAGAGAGAGAGAGAGAGAGAGAGAGAGAGAGAGGGGGGGGGAGAGAGAGAGGAGGAAAGAAGAAAAGGTAGGAATGGGGAAGAAAAGAGGGGAAGAGAGAGACAAGCTTAAGAATATATATATATATATACACACACACACGTAAATAAGCAAACAGAAGAACACACACACACTCACACACATATGGGGGAATCACTCGAATTCTAGCATAATAAAATCATATCTGAAACAAAAATAGTTACAAACACATAAATAAATAAGAAATAAAAACCACACAGATATAAATTGCTTCAAAGATTTATTTGGGATTAATTATGCATTCAGAAATATTGTGAGAGTGTGAATATGTGATAACAATATTATAATATGTTCTGTTGACAAAATCGTGATACTAATTGTATAACAAATTAATATCATATTAAGGTGCTGTAGTTTGTCTGTCCTTGTGATATGCCTCGCCTTGTCATATAAAACAATTATGTTATAAAATTCTCTTGTTGGTAAATTGGAAGGCTATTAATTCCTCCTAACTATACCATAAAACAGACCTCCTCAGTGGTATATATGTAAGTATGTATGTACAGTATGTACTAAGATGTGTTAATTGTTTCGTGGCATTGTGTGGAGGACTTATTATCATCAGAAAAAAACTTCCAATTTACATGCAACAGAAAAATATAGAATCATTCTCCATCGTATCAATACAAGAGCAAATTGGTTGGCGTAATTCTGTTCCTTTAATTAAGTGGTGTAATTCACTTTTGTTACATTGGAGTGCCTTGATTCTTCCAAACTATGCCATGAAACAAAACAGGACCAGATGAACAAAAATAATGGTGTTCGTTCTATTGCTTGGAATAATTTGGAGGAATCATTTGCTCCAGATTTACCAACACTGAACTTAATTCCCCCTTAATTAACGACCGAATCCATAACCCAACCTACCATAACCTAATCCACCACCATAACCTAATCCACCACCATAACCTAATCCACCACCATAACCTAATCCACCACCATAACCTAATCCACCACCATAACCTAATCCACCACCATAACCTAATCCACCACCATAACCTAATCCACCCAAACCACCATAACCATATCCCAAACCATAGAAAGGTGTAGCATAGTGGTATGAACGTGTGTAACTTCCTCCAACAACACCAGGGTCAGCAGCAGCAGCAGCAGCAGTTGGCTCAGCATCACGTTTTCCAATGATATGCTTTGCTGAATGACTTTTGGTAATTACTGGATACCCATGACCGTAGCCAAGTCCATAGCCAATTCTACTGTAGCCTATTCCACCGTAGCCAAGTCCACCGTAGCCATAGCCATGTCCACCGTAGCCATAGCCAAGTCCACCGTAGCCATAGCCAAGTCCACCATAGCCAAGTCCACCATAGCCAAGTCCACCGTGGCCAAGTCCACCATAGCCAAGTCCACCGTAGCCAAGTCCACCGTAGCCAATACCGCCAGGCTTGGCGTCTGGTTGGGCTTCACCTGACACCATTACCACCATCATTACCACCACCAACACTACCTGTAATTATATATATATTAATTATAACAACACCTGTCATAACAAATACATTAATTATAAATTGGTGAGTTATTGGGAGTTATTAAGAGGTTAGTGAGTTATTGAGTGATTTAGTCAGTGAATTAGTGAGTGGTAGTAGGATACTATTTATATTTACAAGTATTACTAGGCTACTAGGACAAATAAATTTATAAATAACTGTTTGAACTTAATGAGTAAGTTATTGAGTTATTGAGTGAATTAGTGAATCAGTGAGTGAATTAGTTAGTGAGTAGTAATGAGATATTCTTTATATCAACAAGTGCTACGAGGCCAAATAAACTTATAAATAACTCACAGAAAGTTTGAACATGATGAATAAGTTTGTGAGTGGTTGTGTTGTTGTTGAATCTCTTGAGGTGAGAGATAAGGGTGTGATGCTGACCAATGTTGTCTGTGGCTTTATATGAACGCAGTAGGGGTGTGTCCCATGGGGGGCGGTGTCTGTCATCTCTCAGCACATTGCCACGGCCAAGGCTGTTACAAGGTCACTGGGAAAAACAAACTGGGAGAGGGTGAGTACACACACACAGATGAACACTAGGAGAGGGTGAGTACACACACACACACACATACACACACACACACACACACACACACACATTAACACGTATTGCTCGTTTATCAACAAACCACAGCACCACAAATTTTGCCACACCTTGAGACGATGATTATACAGGTGTGTGTCTGGTTGGTTAAGTTTGAACCAAATACACCACACACACACCACCACACACAATACTACACCTCCTATCAGCAGACACCTCAGCTACCAACCAACACCCCACACCCACAGTACACCTCCTTCCTTATACACCCACACTACACACACCTCCTTCCTTACACACCCACACTACACACACCTCCTTCCTTACACACACCACACCTTCCTTATACACCCACACTACATACACCTCCTTCCTTATACACCTACACTACACACACCTCCTTCCTTATACACACACACTACACACAACACACCTTCCTTATACACACACACTACATACACCTCCTTCCTTATACACACACACTACACACAACACACCTTCCTTATACACACACACTACATACACCTCCTTCCTTATACACCCACACTACACACACCTCCTTCCTTACACACCCACGCTACACACACCTCCTTCCTTACACACCCACACTACACACACCTCCTTCCTTATACACCCACACTACACACACCTCCTTCCTTACACACCCACGCTACACACACCTCCTTCCTTATACACCCACACTACACACACCTCCTTCCTTATACACCCACACTACACACACCTCCTTCCTTATACACCCACACTACACACACCTCCTTCCTTATACACCCACACTACACACACCTCCTTCCTTATACACCCACACTACACACACCTCCTTCCTTATACACCCACACTACACACACCTCCTTCCTTATACACCCACACTACACACACCTCCTTCCTTATACACCCACACTACACACACCTCCTTCCTTATACACCCACACTACACACACCTCCTTCCTTATACACCCACACTACACACACCTCCTTCCTTATACACCCACACTACACACACCTCCTAAGTACCCTAGTTTTTTGTGTGTATTGGTTCACTATTCCCTCCAGTTACTAATTATTATAGGTCCCAAGAAAAGACTCAAAGAACCTGATATTGCAGCTATCTGTGTTCTAGCCAAGGACAATAAAACTAACCAAGAAATCTCAGCTAACACAGGATTATCAATAAGAACAGTACAGAGGTGGACAAAAAAATTCTGTGCGGGCGGGAGTGACTCTATCCCACCACCATACAAACCACCAGGGCGTAAACGGAAAGTGACTGAGAGGACTTTGAGAGTTATTGGTAGACAGCTGGAGGTCCAACCTCGCATCACAAGCCGAGAATTAAAGACTAAGAACCCAGATTTGCTGGCTGGAGTGGCTGACAGGACAGTGTGGGATTATTTCAAACGCGACTTGGGTTACAGGCGTTGCCGCGCAGTACATAAACCCTGGGTAACTGTTGTACATCGTAAAAAAATATTAGCTTTTGCTTCTCAATATCATGACTGGGGTATTGATGAGTGGCGAAAGGTGGTGTGGTCGGATGAATCCACTTTTGAAGTTACAGATAACCAGAAAAGTCGAGTGTACCGCCGACGTTGTAGTGATTCCCATGACCCCAGATATCTTAACTACACAGTAAAACATCCTGATTCATTGATGGTGTGTGCCTGTTTTTCGTACTATGGTGTGGGAAAGTTGGTATTTTTACCTAAGAATGTTCGTATGAATAAAGATAATTACTTTGAACTCATACTTGATGAGCTAGACGAGTGTATGGAGAAATGCAACTCTGATTATTTTATGCAAGTTGGTGCTCCTTGCCATACCGCTCATTTAATTACCAATTGGTTTGAATTCTGTGGTATTACTCTCCTAAAACCTTGGCCAGCAAATTCACCAGACTTAAACCCAATCGAAAACTTATGGGCGTATATTAAACGGCAACTAAAGGATGGTGACACATCTTCACTTCCACGCCTTTAAGCAGCCATACAAGATATCTGGGACAATATTAACTTGGAATACCTTCATAATTTGGCTGACTTCCTTCCCAAACGACTCAACATGTTAAAAAGCAATCGAGGGTACCCTATCAGTTACTAATTTAGGTGAGTATCCTCATTAAAACTATTTTCACACAGACCATTTTCCCCTCATCAATAGGAACAGGTTGTTTACATCACCGCGACATTTCTAACCGCCAGCACTGTAGATGAATGAACAGACATACACAAATACATTCTCGCACATACGCACATAATATTCATTCACACAAACCAACACACAGACACAATCGTGCATGTTCACTCACACATCGACATATATTATGGTACATATATTAATTGTGATTTTAGTTTATTAATGACACTATTGTGAGGATTGGACTATTTTTGTATCTGTCTCTCCTGGCTCTAATGGGTTGGAGTAGGTTGTAGTGACGCACGTGGCGGGGTTTGGGAATGGTGGGTGGGAGGAGGTCCCTGTGGCGTGGGTGGATTAGCAGCTGTTTGCTTAAGTCCCAGAGGAGCTGCTGGTGTCTGGTGGCAAAGGATGGTATTCTGAGTGTATATAGGGCTTGTAGGTAGGTGGTATATGCCGTACCCAGAATGATATGACATGCCCTCTTTTGTACCCTCTCTAGCTGTTGCCTCTGTGTCTGGTTGATGGATGTTGACCAGGCGTGGGAGGCGTATGTCAGCTTGGGGATTATGATGGTGTGTGTGTCTGTGTGTGTAAACGTGCCGTGTGCGTGTGTGTGTGTGTAAGAAAATGTAAATGTGTCGTGTATGTTTGTAAATGTGCCGTGTGTGTGTAGGTAAATGTAAATGTGTGTGTGTAAGCTATTATAACTGTGTGGGTGTTTGTGTGTCCAAAATGCTAACACTATTACCCCGTTCCCAGATTCACCGAGAGATGAGGGGGATGGGGGGGGGGGACGAGGAGTAAGAAAGGAAGGGAAGGGGAAGAATGTGGAATGAAGGAGGATTAGGACGAAAAGGAAATGGGAGAGAGAGAGAACGAGTTGAAGAAGCAAATAGAAATATGAGTGACAAGGAAGAGAGGGAGAATATAAGGAAAAAGAGAGATAGAGAGAAAGAGAAAATATGGACGAGGGAGAATAAAGATGAAAGAGAGAGAGAGAGAGAGAGAGAGAGAGAGAGAGAGAGAGAGAGAGAGAGAGAGAGAGAGAGAGAGAGAGAGAGGGAGAGAGAGAGAGGAGGAAAGAAGAAAAAGTAGGAATGGGGAAGAAAAGAGGGGAAGAGAGAGACAAGCTGAAGAATATATATATATATATATATATATATATATATATATATATATATATATATATATACACACGTGAATAAGCAAACAGAAGAACACACACACACACACACACATATGGAGGAATCACTCGAATTCTAGCATAATAAAATCATTTCTGAAACAAAAAAAAGTTACAAACACATAAATAAATAAGAAATAAAAACCACACAAATATAAATTGCTTCAAAGATTTATTTGGGATTAATTATGCATTCAGAAATATTGTAAGAGTGTGAATATGTGATAACAATATTATAATATGTTCTGTTGACAAAATCGTGATACTAATTGTATAACAAATTAATATCATATTAAGGTGCTGTAGTTTGTCTGTCCTTGTGATATGCCTCGCCTTGTCATATAAAACAATTATGTTATAAAATTCTCTTGTTGGTAAATTGGAAGTCTATTAATTCCTCCTAACTATACCATAAAACAGACCTCCTCAGTGGTATATATGTATGTATGTATGTACAGTATGTACTAAGATGTGTTAATTGTTTCGTGGCATTGTGTGGAGGACTTATTATCATCAGAAAAAAACTTCCAATTTACATGCAACAGAAAAATATAGAATCATTCTCCATCGTGTCAATACAAGAACAAATTGGTTGGCGTAATTCTGTTCCTTTAATTAAGTGGGGTAATTCACTTTTGTTACATTGGAGTGCCTTGATTCTTCCAAACTATGCCATGAAACAAAACAGGACCAGATGAACAAAAATAATGGTGTTCGTTCTATTGGTTGGAATAATTTGGAGGAATCATTTGCTCCAGATTTACCAACACTGAACTTAATTCCCCCTTAATTAACGACCGAATCCATAACCCAACCTACCATAACCTAATCCACCACCATAACCTAATCCACCACCATAACCTAATCCACCACCATAACCTAATCCACCACCATAACCTAATCCACCACCATAACCTAATCCACCCAAACCACCATAACCATATCCCAAACCATAGAAAGGTGTAGCATAGTGGTATGAACGTGTGTAACTTCCTCCAACAACACCAGGGTCAGCAGCAGCAGCAGCAGCAGCATCAGCAGTTGGCTCAGCATCACGTTTTCCAATGATATGCTTTGCTGAATGACTTTTGGTAATTACTGGATACCCATGACCGTAGCCAAGTCCATAGCCAATTCTACTGTAGCCTATTCCACCGTAGCCAAGTCCACCGTAGCCATAGCCATGTCCACCGTAGCCATAGCCAAGTCCACCGTAGCCATAGCCAAGTCCACCATAGCCAAGTCCACCATAGCCAAGTCCACCGTGGTCAAGTCCACCATAGCCAAGTCCACCGTAGCCAAGTCCACCGTAGCCAATACCGCCAGGCTTGGCGTCTGGTTGGGCTTCACCTGACACCATTACCACCATCATTACCACCACCAACACTACCTGTAATTATATATATATTAATTATAACAACACCTGTCATAACAAATACATTAATTATAAATTGGTGAGTTATTGGGAGTTATTAAGAGGTTAGTGAGTTATTGAGTGATTTAGTCAGTGAATTAGTGAGTGGTAGTAGGATACTATTTATATTTACAAGTATTACTAGGCTACTAGGACAAATAAATTTATAAATAACTGTTTGAACTTAATGAGTAAGTTATTGAGTTATTGAGTGAATTAGTGAATCAGTGAGTGAATTAGTTAGTGAGTAGTAATGAGATATTCTTTATATCAACAAGTGCTACGAGGCCAAATAAACTTATAAATAACTCACAGAAAGTTTGAACATGATGAATAAGTTTGTGAGTGGTTGTGTTGTTGTTGAATCTCTTGAGGTGAGAGATAAGGGTGTGATGCTGACCAATGTTGTCTGTGGCTTTATATGAACGCAGTAGGGGTGTGTCCCATGGGGGGCGGTGTCTGTCATCTCTCAGCACATTGCCACGGCCAAGGCTGTTACAAGGTCACTGGGACAAACAAACTGGGAGAGGGTGAGTACACACACACAGATTAACACTAGGAGAGGGTGAGTACACACACACACACACATACACACACACACACACACACACACACACATTAACACGTATTGCTCGTTTATCAACAAACCACAGCACCACAAATTTTGCCACACCTTGAGACGATGATTATACAGGTGTGTGTCTGGTTGGTTAAGTTTGAACCATATACACCACACACACACCACCACACACAATACTACACCTCCTATCAGCAGACACCTCAGCTACCAACCAACACCCCACACCCACAGTACACCTCCTTCCTTATACACCCACACTACACACACCTCCTTCCTTACACACCCACACTACACACACCTCCTTCCTTACACACACCACACCTTCCTTATACACCCACACTACATACACCTCCTTCCTTATACACCTACACTACACACACCTCCTTCCTTATACACACACACTACACACAACACACCTTCCTTATACACACACACTACATACACCTCCTTCCTTATACACACACACTACACACAACACACCTTCCTTATACACACACACTACATACACCTCCTTCCTTATACACCCACACTACACACACCTCCTTCCTTACACACCCACGCTACACACACCTCCTTCCTTATACACCCACACTACACACACCTCCTTCCTTACACACCCACGCTACACACACCTCCTTCCATACACACCCACACTACACACACTTCCTTCCTTATACACCCACACTACATACACCTCCTTCCTTATACACCCACACTACATACACCTCCTTCCTTATACACCCACACTACACACACTTCCTTCCTTACACACCCACGCTACACACACCTCCTTCCTTACACACCCACACTACACACACTTCCTTCCTTACACACCCACACTACATACACCTCCTTCCTTACACACCCACACTACACACACTTCCTTCCTTATACACCCACACTACACACACCTCCTTCCTTACACACCCACACTACACACACTTCCTTCCTTACACACCCACACTACACACACTTCCTTCCTTACACACCCACACTACACACACCTCCTTCCTTACACACCCACACTACACATACACCTCCTTCCTTACACACCCACACTACACACACCTCCTAATTACCCTAGTTTTTTGTGTGTATTGGTTCACTATTCCCTCCAGTTACTAATTAGTATGGGTCCCAAGAAAAGACTCAAAGAACCTGACATTGCAGCTATATGTGTTCTAGCCAAGGACAATAACACTAACCAAGAAATCTCAGCTAACACAGGATTATCAATAAGAACAGTACAGAGGTGGACAACAAAATTCTGTGCGGGCGGGAGTGACTCTATCCCACCACCATACAAACCACCAGGGCGTAAACGGAAAGTGACTGAGAGGACTTTGAGAGTTATTGGTAAACAGCTGGAGGTCCAACCTCGCATCACAAGCCGAGAATTAAAGACTAAGAACCCAGATTTGCTGGCTGGAGTGGCTGACAGGACAGTGCGGGATTATTTCAAACGCGACTTGGGTTACAGGTGTTGCCGCGCAGTACATAAACCCTGGTTAACTGTTGTTCATCGTAAAAAAATATTAGCTTTTGCTTCTCAATATCTTGACTGGGATATTGATGAGTGGCGAAAGGTGTTGTGGTCGGATGAATCCACTTTTGAAGTTACAGATAACCAGAAAAGTGGAGTGTACCGCCGACGTGGTAGTGATTCCCATGACCCCAGATATCTTAACCACACAGTAAAACATCCTGATTCATTGATGGTGTGGCCTGTTTTTCGTACTATGGTGTGGGAAAGTTGGTATTTTTACCTAAGAATGTTCGTATGAATAAAGATAATTACTTTGAACTCATACTTGATGAGCTAGACGAGTGTATGGAGAAATGCAACTCTGATTATTTTATGCAAGATGTTGCTCCTTGCCATACCGCTCATTTAATTACCAATTGGTTTGAATTCTGTGGTGTTACTCTCCTAAAACCTTGGCCAGCAAATTCACCAGACATAAACCCAATCGAAAACTTATGGGCGTATATTAAACGGCAACTAAAGGATCGTGACACATCTTCACTTCCACGCCTTTAAGCAGCCATACAAGATATCTGGGACAATATTAACTTGGAATACCTTCATAATTTGGCTGACTTCCTTCCCAAACGACTCAACATGTTAAAAAGCAATCGAGGGTACCCTATCAGTTACTAATTTAGGTGATTATCCTCATTAAAACTATTTTCACACAGACCATTTTCCTCTCATCAATAGGAACAGGTTGTTTACATCACCGCGACATTTCTAACCGCTAGCACTGTAGATGAATGAACAGACATACACAAATACATTCTCGCACATACGCAGATAATATTCATTCACACAAACCAACACACAGACACAATCGTGCATGTTCACTCACACATCGACATATATTATGGTACATATATTAATTGTGATTTTAGTTTATTAATGAGACTATTGTGAGGATTGGACTATTTTTGTATCTGTCTTTCCTGGCTCTAATGGGTTGGAGTAGGTTGTAGTGACGCACGTGGCGGGGTTTGGGAATGGTGGGTGGGAGGAGGTCCCTGTGGCGTGGGTGGATTAGCAGCTGTTTGCTTAAGTCCCAGAGGAGCTGCTGGTGTCTGGTGGCAAAGGATGGTATTCTGAGTGTATATAGGGCTTGTAGGTAGGTGGTATATGCCGTACCCAGAATGATATGACATGCCCTCTTTTGTACCCTCTCTAGCTGTTGCCTCTGTGTCTGGTTGATGGATGTTGACCAGGCGTGGGAGGCGTATGTCAGCTTGGGGATTATGAAGGTGTGTGTGTCTGTGTGTGTAAACGTGCGATGTGCGTGTGTGTGTAAGAAAATGTAAAGGTGTCGTGTATGTTTGTAAACGTGCCGTGTGTGTGTAGGTAAATGTAAATGTGTGTGTGTGTAAGCTATTATAACTGTGTGTGTGTTTGTGTGTCCAAAATGCTAACACTATTATCTCTTTCCCAGATTCACCGAGAGATGAGGGGGATGGGGGGGGGGGGGGAACGAGGAGTAAGAAAGGAAGGGAAGGGGAAGAATGTGGAATGAAGGAGGATTAGGACGAAAAGGAAATGGGAGAGAGAGAGAACGAGTTGAAGAAGCAAATAGAAATATGAGTGACAAGGAAGAGAGGGAGAATATAAGGAAAAAGAGAGATAGAGAGAAAGAGAAAATATGGACGAGGGAGAATAAGGATGAAAAAGAGAGAGAGAGAGAGAGAGAGAGAGAGAGAGAGAGAGAGAGAGAGAGAGAGAGAGAGAGAGAGAGAGAGAGAGAGAGAGAGAGAGAGAGGAGGAAAGAAGAAAAGGTAGGAATGGGGAAGAAAAGAGGGGAAGAGAGAGACAAGCTGAAGAATATATATATATATATATATATATATATATATATATATATATATATATATATATATATATATATATATATATATATATATATATATATATATATATATATATATATATATATATATATATATATATATACACACACACACGTAAATAAGCAAACAGAAGAACACACACACACTCACACACATATGGGGGAATCACTCGAATTCTAGCATAATAAAATCATATCTGAAACAAAAATAGTTACAAACACATAAATAAATAAGAAATAAAAACCACACAGATATAAATTGCTTCAAAGATTTATTTGGGATTAATTATGCATTCAGAAATATTGTGAGAGTGTGAATATGTGATAACAATATTATAATATGTTCTGTTGACAAAATCGTGATACTAATTGTATAACAAATTAATATCATATTAAGGTGCTGTAGTTTGTCTGTCCTTGTGATATGCCTCGCCTTGTCATATAAAACAATTATGTTATAAAATTATCTTGTTGGTAAATTGGAAGTCTATTAATTCCTCCTAACTATACCAGAAAACAGACCTCCTCAGTGGTATATATGTATATATGTATGTACAGAATGTACTAAGATGTGTTAATTGTTTCGTGGCATTGTGTGGAGGAATTATTATCATCAGAAAAAACCCCTCCAATTTGCATGCAACAGAAAAACATA
The DNA here is from genome assembly GCA_034508575.1 of Petrolisthes manimaculis. NCBI lineage: Eukaryota > Metazoa > Arthropoda > Malacostraca > Decapoda > Porcellanidae > Petrolisthes > Petrolisthes manimaculis. The sequence goes on along the minus strand of JAWZYT010000930.1, from coordinate 228,402 downwards.
GAATCATTCTCCATCGTGTCAATACAAGAGCAAATTGGTTGGCGTAATTCTGTTCCTTTAAGATGGGTAATTCACTTTTGTTACATTGGAGTGCCTTGATTCTTCCAAACTATGCCATGAAACAAAACAGGACCAGATGAACAAAAATAATGGTGTTCGTTCTATTGCTTGGAATAATTTGGCGAAATCATTTGCTCCAGATTTACCAACACTGAACTTAATTCCCCCTTAATTAACGACCGAATCCATAACCCAACCTACCATAACCTAATCCACCACCATAACCTAATCCACCACCATAACCTAATCCACCACCATAACCTAATCCACCACCATAACCTAATCCACCACCATAACCTAATCCACCACCATAACCTAATCCACCCAAACCACCATAACCATATCCCAAACCATAGAAAGGTGTAGCATAGTGGTATGAACGTGTGTAACTTCCTCCAACAACACCAGGGTCAGCAGCAGCAGCAGCAGCAGCATCAGCAGTTGGCTCAGCATCACGTTTTCCAATGATATGCTTTGCTGAATGACTTTTGGTAATTACTGGATACCCATGACCGTAGCCAAGTCCACCATAGCCAATTCTACTGTAGCCTATTCCACCGTAGCCAAGTCCACCGTAGCCATAGCCATGTCCACCGTAGCCATAGCCAAGTCCACCGTAGCCATAGCCAAGTCCACCATAGCCAAGTCCACCATAGCCAAGTCCACCGTGGCCAAGTCCACCATAGCCAAGTCCACCGTAGCCAAGTCCACCGTAGCCAATACCGCCAGGCTTGGCGTCTGGTTGGGCTTCACCTGACACCATTACCACCATCATTACCACCACCAACACTACCTGTAATTATATATATATTAATTATAACAACACCTGTCATAACAAATACATTAATTATAAATTGGTGAGTTATTGGGAGTTATTAAGAGGTTAGTGAGTTATTGAGTGATTTAGTCAGTGAATTAGTGAGTGGTAGTAGGATACTATTTATATTTACAAGTATTACTAGGCTACTAGGACAAATAAATTCATAAATAACTGTTTGAACTTAATGAGTAAGTTATTGAGTTATTGATTGAATTAGTGAATCAGTGAGTGAATTAGTTAGTGAGTAGTAATGAGATATTCTTTATATCAACAAGTGCTACGAGGCCAAATAAACTTATAAATAACTCACAGAAAGTTTGAACATGATGAGTGAGTTTTGAGTAAGTTTGTGAGTGGTTGTGTTGTTGTTGAATCTCTTGAGGTGAGAGATAAGGGTGTGATGCTGACCAATGTTGTCTGTGGCTTTATATGAACGCAGTAGGGGTGTGTCCCATGGGGGGCGGTGTCTGTCATCTCTCAGCACATTGCCACGGCCAAGGCTGTTACAAGGTCACTGGGACAAACAAACTGGGAGAGGGTGAGTACACACACACAGATAAATACTAGGAGAGGGTTAGTACACACACACACACACACACACATTAACACGTATTGCTCGTTTATCAACAAACCACAGCACCACAAATTTTGCCACACCTTGAGACGATGATTATACAGGTGTGTGTTTGGTTGGTTAAGTTTAAACCATATACACCACACACACACCACCACACACAATACTACACCTCCTATCAGCAGACACCTCACCCACCCACAGTACACCTCCTTCCTTATACACCCACACTACACGAAAAACAAGAACATGAAGGAAAACCCTTCAAAAGCTCCGGCTCTTAATGATTCAAGTGAAATAATAAAATATCCATATGCAATGGTCTCAAAAATATTAATTATGTTTTATCTGGATTTTCGTATTCATATGGTTATATTGAACCCACTCTCGGTTGAAAAAATGATTCAATGTCGGTAAAAGAAAATGGATGGGAGTGACTGAGTGAGTGAGTCAGTTGAACCATTTTAGAAGTTGTCGCCCCAAGAGGAAGAACAACAATAATTACGATAAGACCTTGAGCTCTCGGCTGAGGCCAGAGCTAATAAGAAGATTTTAGGGCTTTATGCCTATCGACTCGTGTTGGTCATTAACCCCTGCAGACCGGGAGGGGGGGTCCCTGCCTCCACATTTCTATCCTGCCGCTAGCGTCAAAATTCCTCGATTTGCCCTATATTCACAACGCTCACACTCTTAACCTATATAGTGTACTGACTTCAAAATTGTTCCATCCTTACCTTCAACTCTTCCTCTTTCCAATGGTACCATCGGGAGGGCTGTACGATGAATAGTTGTGGAGATAGGGCGAGTTTAAGTAGACCATGTCTGCGCTCGAATCTGCAGTATGTCTGTATGTACAGTTGGACACAGGAATTGTGCTACAACCCAGGTGAAATATACTTGTCCCATTTGAGTAACCATTGTCTATTATCAGGTAGTTGCTTTTTATTACCATCCTCAATACTGACTTCTTTCACTTGGGCTATTCCTCGAATTCCTGTGTCCAACTGTACGTGCGGGGTAGACTCGACCACGGCTTTGTGTACAGTTTCCCGCGTAACTCCATTGTCAACTCACTCGTATTACTACTATTATGTATCGTATGTCATGATTTCAACACTAAAAATAGTATGAACACTTGTAGGAATATATCATCGTGTAACTGTCACTTAGAAAATGATAAACAAACCGACTTGTACCGTAGGAAACACGTATATTTACTATCAATTGTGCCTGTATGGGTGTGTTTTGTGGTGTTATTTTCTTATTACTACCCCATTATGTATCGTGTGTCATGATCTATACACTAAATAATAATTTGTAACCTTGTAGGAATATCATGGTGTCACTCACGTACATATATTCACTACGGTATTGTCTTACGATCGTTAGAGCACAAATTCGGACAAGGGCAATTACTTAAAAATCGCCCAGCCATCGTGGGGTCCCAGAATCGACTGAGTGGGTAGCGGATCGATATTGTGAGTGTATTTTCTCGCCCACTGACAAGAAAAACTAGCCCTACAGGGCGCGAAATAGCGCTAAATCGCTGTGACGGTAGGTGCTGTTACCCGGTTCCTTACGTAAGACGCTCTATCATGTCGACCGGTCTTTAGGGGTTAAGGCAGTCAGTCTTGTTACATCAACATATCTTCTCCCAGCCTACAAGGTTGTTATCCTTGTATTTACAGCCGTGTACCTACTTACTGCTAGGTGAACAGGGACATAGGGGCTAGGGAAGATTGTCCAACAAGTCCATTGACCTGGGATTCGAACCCGAGACTTCTCGCGTACTAAGCGAGTGTGCTAACCATTACAGCATCATCAACCCCTACACACTACACATGCCACCACACTCACCATACCACACCTCCTTCCTTACACACACACACAAACACACACACAAACACCCACACACACACATACACACCTCCTGAGACACACACAAATAATATTATGCAATTTAGTTATTTTATTTTAAATAATTGCGCCTTAGCGTCAATCAACAGGCAGGCAACATACATATATGTAGGCAGAACACATGAGAATCAAATTACTACAACCACACATACACAAACTCACACACACACACACGCACACTCGCACATACACACATCACGAAAACATAACAGAATGAAGCACAAACATACAGACAAATATTTACATTATGACCTACTTAAATCCACCAAAACGAGGGTGGCGTACCAGAAGCTCCTCCAAAACCTGATGGTTCAGCAGGTGTCGACAAACCACATCAAGTGGCAGGCTCCGGGGCAGCAAGTGTCGGACAGTGGGGCAGGCCAGGCAATAGTGCTCTATGGTGTTAGCACGAGGCGCTCGACACAAGCAACACTCAGTGAAGGGAAGCTCACCCTGCATCCCAGCAACCTGCCATGGTGGCCGGTAGCCAAGCCTCAAACGAGCAGAGACTACATTGTGCCTCCGAACCATGAGGCCTTGACGACGGTAGGAATATTTCTGGCAGCAGACATACTCCTAAAACGTGATGGAGATGCTGAAGGGACTCTCTGCATCCCTGCGTCGCCGTACAGGAAGGAGAGCAGTGGAGCGGATTCTAGAGAGGTAACATGTCAGGGAGAGAGGAGGCAAATGGCAGGCTTCCTTTGCGAGTCTGTCAACTGTACCATTGTGACATAAACCTACATGGGATGCTACCCATAAGAATTTGACAGTCAAGTTACAATGATGCAATAAGGCCAAAAACGATAAAATATGTTAGATAACAGATGAGTGTGTGGGCTGAACACTAGTGAGGGAATGAATGGCAGGCTTAGAGTCACAACAAATGGCAGCATTTACTTCACGTTGACAAACAAGACAAACAGCATCCAGAATAACATAGGGTTCCCACAATGTTGAGCTGGAGTAGTTACAGAGACGATGGCCAACCCAGCCCCCTGGAGGTGACTCCATATCAGGTGAGAAAACGGCACAACCTGCTGTACCATCCATTTGCAATGAAGCCATCAGTGTTGAGGCAGTATGAATCTGTGATGGAGGATGTCACTGTTTCTATGTGTTCCAGAGCCAATTGCCGCTGTAGAGAAGGCAGTTCCGACTTGGAAGTAGGTGTAAAGCTCACATCAGGTGTTGGTAGCATCCACGAAGGTGGCCCTTGGGGGACGACTGCAACCATTATATCTATATTAACACTACGAAGCATAGAAGAGACAGACCAGAGTACGACCAGCAGGCAGTATGGGAGGGACCGGAAAGTTTGGTCTAGGAGAAGTTCTGACTAACTGAGAGTAATAGGGTGAAAGATGTGGGAAATGGAGGCACTTGACAGTAAAGCAAGTAACATTAGAATAAATTCTCTCCACTAATGGGGGAAGACGCAACTCACGCTGCATGTTCACTATCCTGGTCGACATTGGACACCCAAGAATTATCCTCATTACTCTTTTCTGAAAATTTTCTAAAGTTTAAAAAGTAGCCCTGGGAAGTTGAATTAGAGCAGGGGAGAGGTAATCAACAACTGAACGTATATAAACAAAATATATGATCTTGGCTACTGGGATGGAGATTCCCGAGGAGTTGTTAGAGAGCCTTTGAAGTGGTGTAAGTCGGCACCGGAGACGACCCATCAAGTCCTGAACAATAGGATGGTCTTGAAGTCTGGCAGGAACAATTGGCCAAATATTGACTGGCACGCCCAGGTATATCATCAGCATAGCAAGTAATTGTAGTACCAGGAATGTCAGGGAGTGAAGTGAGAAGCCGATGCATCAAAATATTAAATAACAATGGGCTGAGAACACCCCTTTGAGGCGAGCCAAGATGAAAACTGCGCAAAAGACTGAGCGCACCACTGAAAAACACACGGGAGGTCCTGTTACTGAGGAAACCCAAATCCACCATAGTAGATTACCCTTTATCCCAAAGTCTACCAGTTGATCCAAAATGACATCTCTATTAGCAGTATCGAAGGCACTTCGAAGGTTAATGAAGGCCACCATACTGTCTTTGGAAAGGCGAGAGTACCTTTCAACTAGGCAGTGGTGTGGGCTCCGTTGAGGAAGGAAACCAAACAGCCATGGAGAAAGGCGAATCTACAGTCTGTACATGAAATGATTAAGTAAAAAAAGAAGTAATGGAAATAGGCCTTAACATCGCAGTGCCTGGCTTAGGGATGGGTATTATTGAGCTGCTGGTTCAGGCTCGTGGTACACAACCAACACGAAGACAAAGTTTGTACAGTTGAAGTAGAGGGTTTCCAGGCACTTGAAGTAGGCGCAGCACAGCATAAGTAATACCATCATCACCAGGGGAAAAAGCTTTACCCCGGGAGAGAGCACGGCGTAACTCCTCTTCAGTTATCTTCTCTGCATCATCGTCATCATCTTGCAACAGAGCAGACATTAGACGTAGCCGATGGATAGCAGCACGGGAAACGAGTACATCTTGTATGTGGATGGGTAGACTGGCTGTGATAGATTGTTTTGACCAGGCATCGATAAGTTGTTGGGCACAGTCAGTGGGAATGTGATAACGAGCAGTGGCCGGTGTCTTTAAAGCAACCCGACAAATTAAGTGCCACATAGAAGCCACACTTGTTTGCTGGTGTTACGACATCAACGGAAAAATGAATGAGCAACGGCAACTGATCTGACAAGTTAAATATCAAGGAAACTATTGGGCAAAGGAAAGCCTCTACTGTAAACCCAATTACTCTAAAACACGTTGATGCAGTAAGCTCAGGTTCTGTTCGAAGAGTTGATAGAAAACTCGAAATAAAATTACATTAATATATTTACAAAGAAAACAGTTAACAGACAAATTAAACAATAATAATGAAACATTGATGCCTGGATATGCTAGGAAACACAAGTACAATAATAATTCAAAACACACTGAAAATAAGTCACAAAATATGTTAAATTCGTCGACAGGCACCAATAAATACTGGCCAGCTGTAACAATAAATGGACTGAGGAACATTAAACAAATGGACAGAAAATACTTATGATACAGGCAGGAGGTCCTTGTTCACCATCTCTCTCACAACACTGACACCCTAATGACTGTCGAATACGGTCGACGACCGTCTTTTATAGAGGGAGGTCAACGCTGGTTGGCGCCATGGCGCCCGTCCGTGTCGTGGACGCCTGCAGCGTAAACTATGGCTGGCGTCAAACTACCCACTTACTGGCAAACTATCCACTCTCAACATATGATACAGCTGGCATCAAAAGTTTGAAATATACATTGTAACACTGGTGATACTGTCCGTGAACCACTGCCAAGACTCAGTGTGAGCACACTCTTGCAGGACAGCTAAAGCGTCCCTAGACATCTGGTAATGATGGAGCAGGTCAGGAGTTGGGTTGGCTTGAAATAATAGGCCATCACATTCAGCATCCTCCTTTGCCTCCTGTATCTCCTATAAAAGTCATGAGTAGCAGATACAAGATTAGAGTACAACTGTTCAGCTGATGATATATCAAATGTAGGGAATACATGGGCCATAAATAACATGTAAGTCTGGCAATATTTAGGGGGCACAGCACTTGACCCAGCAGGGAAAGAATAATGAAATTGAAGAGCGATATGATCAGTGAATAAGTCTGGCATGGAGGAGGCCAGACGAGAGGATGTAATACAGAGTACCTCCCAGGCAATGAGTGGCACCACCAGTATCCCAGCGTGTCAGATGATGCTTGTGGATGTATGAAAGGTGACGAACACCATTACGATTAATTAATTAATAGAGCCAGAACCATCACCCAAATCAGAATGCCGAGCATTAAAATCTCCCATATACACCATACCACACACTGTTGGAGAAGGAAGAGCCTCAAGAGTGAGTCTAGCTGGGGAAGAATAGACATTACATAATTGGAATACTCCATTCACAAGTAGAACCTCAAATAGCTGAAAAGTCATGTCAGGATCAGTGGGTGTACGGAGAAGGTGATGTGGCAAGGATATATGTATGTAAGTCAGCAGACCATTTCATACCAAATGAACATATGGCATATAACCTGAGAGGGGAGGAGCTTGCCCAGCAGTGAGCGGCCATCCTGGAAATGCTTCCTGAAGAAAAATAACGCTAGGATGATGACGAAAAACATATGCCTTGAGTTGAGTGAGCTTAGCATAACTGGTGATACCACATTCTTTCCAGGAGATGACATCCAGCCAGCACTCACTAGTGAACTTTGTATTTGGAGGTAGAAGTCCGGTGAGCGGGGGCAGATGGGCGACCTGGAGAAGATGTTGGACCAGGAGAAGGGACTGACTCGAAAAGCTTTTCCAGGTGAGTTGCAACAGTATCCATCTTTTCAGTAAGGGTAGTGACAGTTGAAAGGATGACTTGCTGAGCCTCGACCAAGGTGGAGAGTTTGGAGTCATTGGCAGCCTGAGCGGCAACCAGCCCATCAATCCTGGCTTCAAGGGCAGATAAGCAGTTCTCGAGGGTCGTACATCGTGCCATGAGGGTAGCAACAGACTTGCGGAGGGCCAGGTCCGGAGGCGAGGCAGGACTGGTAGGAGAAGCAGTCTGGGGAGGTGGTTGAGGAAGAGCAATAGTAGAAGCACGAGCCTGGACCTGACGTCGAGTACATCCATGCCACACACTAACCCCTGGCTGAAGGCATTGTGGACACTTCCATCGAGACGTATCCTCAGGAGGTGAAGACTCAGAGGTGGAGGCAGCAGGACGTGATCGTTCACCCGTGACAGGACACGTCTTGGAATCATGTTCCTCGGCACACCATGCACACTTCGGCCTGGCAGAACAATACCGGGAGATATGCCCAACTCCCCAGCACTTGTAGCACCAAGGCTGGTCATCATTAATTTACTTCACCTCACACGGTGTAAGATATGGGAGGAAATCAAAGGAAATCTAATTTGGAGGTGGATCGGGTTGACTTCAGACAACAACAAAACGGCTAGTGGGGGAACCATCTTGGAGAAACCGACGGGCAGAGTACACACCAGGATATTCCTTGGCTAGTTTGGGGTTAACATCAATAGGAAAACGAACTTACGAGGCCTCTCGGGTGAGTCTTCAAGAATGAGAGCCAGAGACAAAAATTCACCAGCCTTGACTCTATCAATATTGTCTTGACGCTTCCTAGAGATGTAGACAAATCGGGAGGTGACAGCAGCCATCATGACTTCAGTCAGTTCACGCTGCAGCTGGAAGGCCCTGTTGACAGCAGACAACAAACGCAGCTTTGAGTCCGTAGATGGGTACCCAGGGAAGGATAGCTTGACATAGGCATTTCTCGGGGCAAACGCAGGAAGATTGGGCGAGGGCAAGCAGTTGGTATACAAAGATGAAACACAGGGTTGAGGCAGAGAAGGTATATCATGCACAGTTGAAGCCCCCTTCGCACTCTTGGCAGCCGTAGGCAAGCAATCTACAGTACACCATTGGAGTCAGACAAGGCATCAACAGGTTGCTTGGTAGAGGTAGAGGAGGTGGAAGGCTGCAACCTGAGCTGTGGAATGACAGAGAAGAGGGGGGGGGGGGGGGGGAGGTCGCGAGAAGGCAGCTCAGGCCAGTGATCCTTGATAGGAGATTCATCCTCTTCCGACATGGCCATGTCAGCCTCCAGGCAGGAAGCCACATCCAAATCTGTGCTCTCCATCAGGCCAAGCTAGGCCTAGATGGGAAGCGAACAAGCGAACATACACGAACATACACACACAGAACCACAAGAAAACATACAAACCACAAACGACAATATCACAAACCGTAAAACCACAAAAAAAGAGATAGCATAGACAAATATCACCTAGAACACAATTGAAACAACAAACAAACAAAAACACAAAAACAACACAAAAAACAACACAGGCAGAGCTCCAAGACCTGCCACTTGATGTGGTTTGTTGACACCTGCTGAACCATCAAGTTTGTAGACGACATCAGGTTTTGGAGGAGCTTCTGGTTCGTCATCCTCGTTTTGTTGGAGTTAAGTAGGTCATAATGTAAATATTTGTCTGTATGCTTGTGCTTCATTGTGTTATGGGCTTCACAAGAGTCACAAGTTACTCACAGCTTACAGTCCCGAGGTTGAAGTAAAACAAGAACATGAAGGAAAACCCTTCATAAGCTCCGGCTCTTAATGATTCAAGTGAAATAATAAAATATCCATATGTAAAGGTCTCAAAAATATTAACTATGTTTACCTGAATTTTCGTATTCATATGGTTATATTGAAATTTTGAAAATGAACCTTTTTTATTGAGGGTGAACCCCTCGGTTGAACCCCTTCTCGGTTGAAAAAATGATTCAATTTCGGTAAAAGAAAATGGATGGGAGTGAGTGAGTGAGTGATTCAGTTGAATCAGTTTAAAAGTTGTTACCCCAAGAAATAAAGAACAAGAACAAGAACAATAATTACGATAAGACCTTGAGCTCTCGGCTGAGGCCGGAGCTAAAAACACAACAAAAATTCATTCATCCCTCATTATTAAATTTTTATTTTCATTGTTGTTTTGTTTTTTTACAAGTGTGTTTGTGTGTGTATGTGTGTGTGTGTGTGTGTAAAGTCATGGTCTAATGTACTGCAACCTGGTGAATAAAAGCGAGCTATTTGAGTTAATTTTATGAACCAAAATTGCACACACCAACAACTTTAGTTTCGGATCATTTTTCGAAGCCATCTCATTGGAAGGTGTTGCAGTACAGTCGGCGGCAAAAGTACTGTCGCCTCACCTGCTTCACCGAGACAGGCAGTGTTCATGGACTCGAGAAATACACACGTTTTCTACACCTAATAATCTCGAGTCTATGAACATCGCGTGCCTCGGTGAAGCAAGTGAGGCGACAGTACTTTTGCCGCCGACTGTACATTAGACCATGACTTTACCTGGTTGATATATCGTGAGGAAGAGAGGAAAAATTATATACAAGTATTATTTTGTTTGTTTGTTTGTTTGTTTGTATCTAATGTACTGTCATTGTTGTTGTGTTTTGGTTTACAAGTTATGGTGTGTGTGTGTATGTTTTCACCCCTGGTTGATATATCGTGAGAAAATTATATACAAGTTTTGTTTCGTTTATTTTTTTTTTATTTTTCATTGAAATTAATCGTGAAAATTTCCACCACAGTTTTACAATGAGAAAAACAAAATATCTCTACGTGAAGTTATATTTTCCCTGGCAACAACAGGTGGAACTAATCTGTGCTTGTTTACATGTGTGTGTGTGTGGGGGGGGGGGGGGGTAGTAGTAGTAGAGCATACCTCAGATGTACTGGATATGTTTCCTGTAATAGTGTGTGTGTGTGTGTGCGTGCGTTTATGTGTATGCGTGTTTATGTGTATGTATGCGTGTGTGTTTTCATGTATGCGTGTGTTTTTATGTATGTGTGTATGTGTATGTTTGTATATGTGTGTATATGTCCATGTTTGTACCTTCCTATCTACTGAAGGAAGGAGTGAAGTTTATGTTTGTGTGTGTGTGTGTGTCTGTGTATGTGTTTTTGTGTGTGTGTTTATGTGTATGAGTGTGTTTATGTGTATGCGTGTGTATGTGTGTATATGTGTTTGTTCCTACCTATACCTACTTAGCTTTCTACTACAGGAAGGAGTGAAGGACGTATGAACATGTGTAAGTGGGTAGGGGAATGACTTCAGACAGGATGTGGTCATTCTGCTGGTTAGGGAGGATGTGGTAGGGTGTGGCCATGCAGGGAGGCAGGAAGTGTGTGTGTATGTGTGTGTGTGGCAGGCAAAGGAAGCAGATTGCGTGTCTGTGGGTGTGGCTGTGTGTGTGATAGAGAGTGTGGTCAGGGAGGCAGGAAGGGTGTGTGTGTGTGTGTGTGTGTGTGTGTAGCGAAATGCAGTCAACTAAACACCCACTTTCCGTCCAACCCTACCCTTCTTTTTTCACTTCTTCGTCACTTACTTAGAAGGGGGAGAGGGGGAAGGGGCCAGGGAGGGAAGGGGGGAGACAAGAGGGAAGGGAGGGAAGGTATTTAAAATAATCATGTAAATGCATTTCACTATAGAATATAATACCTTTCTAATATCAATGGGGTATAACATATATTTCCAAAGTTTGTCAGTAAGTTTTATTTATAATAATTTTGTTGTATAGAGTGATTCTGGTTAGTTAGGTTAAATTAAGGGGGAAATATTGTGTTGATAAATCTGGAGCAACTGCAACCTCTAAACTATTCCAAGCATCAGAGAACACCATTAGTTTTGCTCTTCTGGTCCTGTTTCCTAGCATTACTTTGGAGGAATCAAGGCACTCCAAAGTAACAACAAAGAATTACCCCTTAAGGTAGGTTAGGTTAGTTAATAGAAATATAGGGTGTGTGTGTGTGTGTGTGTGTGTGTGTTCTACTTGTTTATATATATATGTGTGTGTGCGTGTGTGTGTGTGTATGTTATTTGGCTCGTTTTTCTGTGTGTGTGTGTGTGTGTGTGTGTGTGTATGTGTGTGTGTGTTTGTATATATATTCTCCTGCTCGTGTGTGTGTGTGTGTTTATGTGGTCTTATCTTTGTTTTCCTGTGTGTGTGTAATCTTCTGCTCGTGTGTGTGTGTGTGTGTGTGTTTTAGCTTGTTTATATATGTATGTGTGTGTTCTTAAGCTTCATTTTCTATGTGTGTGGGTGTATTCTCCTACTACTGATCGTGTGTGTGTCTGTGTGTGTATTCTCTTACTATTGCTCGTGTGTGTGTGTGTGTGTGTGTGTGTGTGTGTGTGTATATTCTCCTGCTCCTCCTCGTGTGTGTGTGTGTGTGTGTGTGTGACAGAGTACTGTACACTCTCAGCTAGTGTGAATGGTGGTGACCAAATAACCTTGGTGTGTTTCCTCTATATAAATATTTTGTGTACATTTTGTGGAAGTCATTTTTTAAAGGTATCGTTTTACATTCCTTGTCTCAATATCCTGACCACACACACACACACACACACACACACACACACTCACACACACTGATAAACAGGCTGAACACACACACATAAACAGGCTGAACACACACACACACACACACAGATAAACAAATTGAAAAATACACACACACACACACCCAAATAACAAGTTGAAGCACACACACACACACACACACAAATAAACAAGTTGAACACACAGATAGATAGATACTTTATTGACCACAAAATACAATGTTTTGTTTGTCTTTATATGTACATATAATAACGGAAAGGATATACATTTATTCCTTAATCTTAACGTATCAAAACAATTATCTGTAGTCCAAAAGACACCATTCTTTTATTACCAATAACTTAAACAAAAATATTTCGAAATATTAATCATATTTTCTGGCAACTGTATTTTATAGGTATAATTTATGTTCTAAGAGTACGTATTCAATATTTCATGACATCATGACATGACATCATTGTTTTCAATGTACAAAGACAATAATTGATCTAGTGTGCTATAATGGTATTTCTGTTTAAGGTGATTGGTGAGAGGGCAACTTTGTACAATATGTTTCTCATCTTGTAGTATTTCCCCACACACACACAGTCGTTCCTCACGGGGAAGCCTGCCCCGACCCCTCCTATTCCATTGCCCTGTTTCAATTGCCAACGAGTGTCCACTCACTGTGGCGTGAGGGTCTGTGGTACAAACTTGTGAAGGAAAAAGTGAATGGGAAAACATTGAATATAATAAAAAGTATGTATAGTAACATCAGGTCTTGTGTAATGTTGGACCAACAGATGTCTGACGCTTTTGTATTTAATATGGAGATGAGGCAAGGGGAAAATTTGTCGCCTCTGCTTTTTGCATTTTATATTAATGGTATAGAAAGTAAATTACTTGAATATAACTGCCAGTTTTTGGATTTTGATCATGATTTAATAAACTCTTATTTGAAACTCCTGGTTCTAATGTATGCAGATAATACAGTATTTTTGTGTGACAGTGAGGAAGGAGTGAAACAGGCATTGATGCCATTAAATACATATTGTAATGAATAGATCTTAAAGCTTAATTGTGATAAAACAAAAATAGTTGTATTCAGTAGGGAAGGAACTCATCTAAGAGATTATAAATTTGTATTTAGTGGTGAAGACATTGAAGTAGTAGGTAGGGTGTTATAAGTATCTTGGTGTATCATTTAATTACAATGGCATGTTCCGGAAAGGAGAGCTGGAATTGAAGGAGCAAGCAACAAGGGCAATGTATTCATTGATAGGAAAATGTAGAAAGTTTGACCTGCCTGTTGATATGTAGATGGAATTATTTGATAGGATGGTTTTACCAGTATTGACCTATGCATCTGAGATATGGGGACATTATATTATAAGAGAGTTAGAGTTATTACATGTAAAATTTATAAAACAGTTGGAGTGTACCCATTGGAAATCCATATAAAGTGTAGAATGTTGGGTTACTGCTCTTGATTAATTACAGGCAGAGATTCTAAGTTATGTTATGTAATGTATCGGTGTTTATTACAGTTGGATATGTTGGGGTTATACACTTCTCCATAGATTGTCTGTATAAAGAACATACTAAATGAGTGTGGTATGTCAGGGATATGGTTATCACAAGATATGCCCAATACAACATGGTTTAATTAAGAAAGCGCAGTTGAAGTGAGACTAAAGGATCAATGGATTACTACCTGGCATCATAATTTATCAACTAAATCTTTGTGTAGTAATTATAAGACATCTAAATGTGTTTATGGTATGGAGGAGTACCTTGTTAAGTTATCCAAGAGAAGTCGTATTATGATAACTAGATTCAGAACATGTAACAACAGATTATCAATAAATGCTGGTAGATACTCAGGTGTAAATAGAAAAGATCGTGTTTGTAACAAGTGTAATAGGAGGTGAATTTCATGTTCTTTTTTAATGTACCAATGAGGAACTTGTAAGGTTAAGGGATAGCTATATAAAAAGATATTACACACTTAGGCCAACACACTTCAAGTATGTTGCGTTAATGCAATGTACTCGTGTAAATGTTCTCAAGAAATTGTAATTATTTATGAGATTAATTTCAAATATATTGAGGTGTATTACAGGTGTAAATGGCTTTTTGCGTACCTGTACTGTACAGTACTGTTGTTTTTTTCTGTTTGTCACTTGGGTATGGCAACTGTTAAATTACTTTTCCTAGTTTTGTGTTAATATAATCTTATATTGGCTATTGTTATTTAGATTTTTTTTGTCAAACTGATTGATTTTTGTCGGAGCTGTGCTCCATACTATATATTATAAAGTCTGAGCGAATCAATAAATTCTATTCTATTCTATTCTATTCTCAAAAACGAGTAAATGATAACCTATGACATTCATTGATGTTGTGTCTATCTTTATACACATTGTGCACACCACAGAATGGATTCAATTGTAAGTATGTCTGTCGCTTAGATGATGCACTAGCTCTTATTCCAGCTTCAACCTCCTGCATTGCTCTGCTCAAATCCTTAACCTCATTTGATATAAAACCTCTCACCAATCTGGCCATTACTGTATTTGACTCAGTCACAGTTTTAATAGCAAAAGCAAGCGGGTCGTCCCTGAGCTCGGATCTCTCCTGCCACATCTTACGAAAAAATCTATGTTGCTTAACTGTAACCAAGTCCTGTAAGGAGGGTACCCTGTCTCTCTATATATATAACACACCTCATTACAGGTAGTCCGTCTAATTCCAAGCCATCGTTATTACAGCCATTCTAATTACACTATTTAAAGTTGCAAAGTTATATTTGCAGGGTTTTAGTTCAGGTAAACCCCCAGGTGTCTCTGATGAGACACTCTCCTGTACGTTAGCCAGACAAGCCCAACTCCCCACCATGGTGCCCAGCCATGGCAGTAACCCCCCAGTAAACAGTTTTAAACTCTCGGGCCTGGATTAATTACCTCACGGTACCACTGTACTAGCCAAGGGCTTTATACATTGCCATTAATGCACCCAGCATAAATTATCTATATCCTAACCGTTTTAGTATACGAAATAAAGTATTCCTAAGCCTTAGAAAAGTCAATGAATGTTACAAACAATTTAATTCTTTTCCTTTTGGCCATATCACACAATACACGTAATGTTACAATATGCTCCAAGCATCTCCGATTAGGCTGGGCTCCTGCTTGTTCCCTATAAGGGATAAACGACTGTTTCAACGGGAGCATAAGACCATATCATATACCTTAGCAATGCTGTTTATTACATTAATACCTCGGTAATTAGTAATAACTAGTCTATCACCCTTTTTAAAAAATGGTGAATAGTTTTGCTTTGGTCCATGATTGAGGATATACACCCAAAAAAAAAATGGTGAGGTCCAGGGCCAGCCAAGCTTTCAGAAATACTGTAGATACAATATTATACTCTATGTGTTGGAATACACACGGTTTTTTTTTTTTTTTTTTGTGTGTGTGTGTCTATATGACATAAAGGAGATCGCAGCAGTCCCGCACCAAATTATGTGTATAGGTATTCAATTTTACTATTTTATTATAATAATTGGGGGCAAGTAGCAAACATTTTCGTGGTGCCCCTGTTAATCTTCGGAGATCAATTGTTACAAACGCGACAACATATGATGATGGTGATTATATAATAACTACAATAACAAAGTAGAACTAAATATTTTTAAGTTTGTCAAAATAATAAAGCACATATTTAAGCAGACAGGATGTGGAGATTGAGAACTATACCTTCGGAACACTTATCTCCCTTTCCGACTCACCCTCCCACCAGTGAATGCTTCAAATGGAGCTTCACAACTCATGGTTCGGGAATACTATCTTGGCTAGAGTTGACAACACTGTTGTGGCTACCGTCCGTTTACCTACCCTCTCTGCTCTCTCTGACCCTGACTTCCACTGAGGGGGTACAGAAACTTTGGTGCGTGGCTGGACGTTTGCTGTACTACCTGCCGACTCTGACTCACATACCTGCACAGAGATACAATGATTCTGCTACACCCTCAGCATGCTCATCAACATTATTCCCATCATTAGGAATTTCGTAATGTACAAGATGGTCTTGGAACAAATCTTTGTTAACATTACTACTACTTATTGGCTTTTTCACGTTACAATTTTGACATTCATAGCCATACAACACAGCGTGATCCCCAAGGCGTTGGGCGCGTGAGAGTAGATCTTCCTTATCTATTCTATTTAACTGAAATGTAATAGTGACTGGGGCATGATCTGAGGGAAGCGAGTCATCATGGACAACAGAAAACTGACTCACCTCGTCCAACACCGAGGAGCTAGTAGCCACACACGTATCTACCTCGGAGATCCACACACGCCCTTTACGATAGGTCAGATTACTCTTAAAGTGGTTATTCGGCATCTTTAGATAATTAATCAACATCAACTTTGCATCCATACAAATTGTTGACATAATGTATGCATTATCATTAGGAAGTCTTACCTCATCCGGCAAAGAAGGACAAGAATAAAACTCACTATCTGGCAACTCAATTAGCCTTGGTAATTCACGGGAGTATATCCGTATGCATGCACTGCCCAATATAATGTAAGATTTGCCTGAATCACTTTTTATCTTCTCCTGAATAGATGCAAATGTCATATGGGAATAATACTGAGAATCCACAGGAGGAATATAACAAAACCCAAACTCCGTATTATTGTTACCAAGAAACTAAATCCATATCTGATCATTAATCATATATTCCACAGCCTCTATCCTGTTCACCACATAATTCTTCACCAACACAACAGTCCCGCCTCTATGTGCTGTCTCTTTTCTTACACTTGTAAATGTCACATAACCCGGGAAAGATACAGGTAAACACGTCTTGACTTCGTATAAGGCCACTACATCATATTACGTAATAAATTGTCTACACTTTTCTTTTGTAAATTAGATTTGACTACATTTATATTCCAAGATATAATACTAATATTTCTAGTATCCTGTAGTATACTGTTGCTTCCAGCTGTCGATCACCGTTCCGTCTCGGTAGAGTTTTCTCTCCCTGTTGTCCAGTCGTACGACGCATCCTGCATTTTCGGGCCTCTCCTTCTCTGCTTTCTCTGCCTCTCGTAGGGAGTGCGGGAATAGGGGGACAAGATAAGGGTGGGGTTTAGGAAGGTGCGGAAGTAGGGAGACAGGCTTGGGGGAGTTTAGGGAACGTGGGAGTAGGGTGACAGGCTTGGGTGTGTGTGGTAATAGGGCTTTCTACCCATCCAAAGCCTGTCCCCCTATTCCCGTACCCCCTTAATTAACCTCCCCCAAGCCTGCCCCCTACTCCCACACCCACTTAAAGTCAACCTAGAAGTATCAGACACTTCTGATACTTGTAGGTGGACTTTAGTCAGGACTTCTCTTACACCAAACTACCCGGCCCCTCCCATACTGCCTGCTGGACGTACTCTTATAAGGTCTGTTTCCTCTATGCTTCGTAGTCTTAATATAGATATAATGGTTGCAGAGATCCCCCCAGGGCCCCCTCCGTGGATGCTACAAATACCTGATGTGAGCTTCACACCTATTTCCAAGTCGGAACTGCCTTCTCTACAGCGGCAGTTGGCTCTGGAACACATAGAAACAGTGACATCCTCCATCACAGATCCATACTGCCTCTACACTGATGGCTCATTGCAAATGGATGGTACAGCAGGTTGTGCCGTTTTCTCACCTGACATGGAGTCACCTCCAGGGGGCTGGGTTGGCCGTCGTCTCTATAACCACTCCAGCTCAACATTGCGTGAAATGTATGCTATTCTGGATACTGTTAGTCTTGTTTGTCAACGTGGAGTGAATGCTGCCATTTGTTGTGACTCTAAACCTGCCCTTCATTCCCTCTCTAGTGTTCAGCCCACACACTCTTCTGTTATTCAGCAGATTTTATTATTTTTGGTCTTAGTGCGTCATCGTAACTTGTAACTTGTAACATCGTAATTTATATGTGCCATCCCATTTAGGCTTACATCACAATAGTACAGTTAACAGACTCGCAAAGGAAGCCTGCCATCTGCCTCCTCGTGGTGCTGGACGTCCTCTCTCCCTGACATGTTACCTTTCTAGAGTCCGCTCCACTGCTCTCCTCCCTGTATGACGCAGGAATGCATCTCCATCACTCATTACAAGTCTGTCTGCCGTCACAAATATTCCTACCGTCGTCGAGGCCTCATGGTTCGTAGGCACAATATAGTCTCTGCTCGTTTGAGGCTTGGCAGGTTGATGGGATGCAGGGTGAGCCTCCCTTCATTGAATGTCGCTTGTGTCGAGCGCCTCGTGCTAACACCATAGAGCACTATTGCCTGGCCTGCCCCACTGTCCGACACTTGCTGCCCCGGGGCCTGCCACTTGATGTGGTTTGTCGACACCTACTGAACCATCAGGTTTTGGAGGAACTTCTGGTTCGCCATCCTCGTTTTGGTGGATTTAAGTAGGTCATAATGTAAATATTTGTCTGTATGCTTGTGCGTCATTCTGTTATGTTATCGTGATATGTGTGTGTGTGTGTATGTGTAGTCATAGGATTCACATGAGTCTCGCCTAACTGTATGTAGTGTTGCCTGCCGGTTGACTGACGCTACGGCGCAATAAAAAAAATGCTTAGTCTAAGCCCGATATCTGAAGTAGGTGGTTTCTGGACGACAGCCCACCCAAAGCCTCCATTGGTTCTAAATGTGTGTAGCCTTGTGAATCTCGTTGTGATGGTTTGGGTGGGCTGTCGTCTGAAGAACCATGAAGACGTTTCTGTTGCAGTTTAGTTGAGTTTAGAGTCCTTCTTGGAGAGTGTGTGACAGAGTGAACCTCTACCACATGAACACTATTAGTTAAAATCTGAGAATTGTCATCAATTGAAGGGTCACCAGAATGAGTGTCTGATACAGTTTCCAAGACAGAGAAACTATTATGTAGTGAAACCTTAGAAACTTTCTCATTAAAGTAAGAAGCAGAAATTTCTTGAGAGAGTTGAGAAGGTGCTGCACCTGAATTAGGGCGAAGGGATGAGGCGTATGTCTTCACACCACCATCCTTCTGTCGCTCGAAGTTAAATTGTCGTCTGGCACTTCCAATGCTGATGATTGTACCACGAGCTGTCAATGACTGAGAGACCTGAAGCTGGCCCATATGCAGCAAGCATTCTGATTGGCTGAGAAGAACCTTATGACTCCTACATAGTTGGACTTGGTTAATATGCTTCCCGCCTACCATTTGTGTTGTTTGCTCTGGCGTTGTTGTGTTCTGAGAGGGACATTTACACCAGGGTTTTTGTTGTGTGGTATAATTACGTGGCTGTGTGACTGATTGAAGTCTGTTGTCTGGTTGTAGGCTGTAGTCGTCTCTTCGGAGTTTGATTTAATTATATGGTTTCTATAATTATGGTGGAGATATAGCAAGCGTTATCTGTGGTTAACACAATTTTATTTATAACCCTAGGTGTTTTGTACAGAGTCACAAAAAGGGGTTAAGTTAGACTTTGAAGCTAACTTTAAGAGAGAGTGATATATACGCTGAGATAACGTGTTAATGCTATGGTTATCTTTAGCAAACTGAGGGCTAAGGGGAGCAATGAGGACGCTCTCCCATGTATGTCATGACCCGTGACGTCACTATCTGCTAACGTGTCATTGGTTCCCATCAGTGACTTGGTCTTGTATCCAACACGTTAATGCCTAGGTTAGCAGTTTTAAGGCATCATGTGATGTATGATTCACTCTATGTAAGTGAGGCTAAGTAAGTATGTAAGTATTATATGTAGATTATTATATGTAGTTTTAACCAGTACATGTCTGTCTTTTGATTGACGCCACGGCGCAATAAAAGAAAAAAAAAGAAAAAAAATAAAGCTTACTGTAATAATTCTTTCCCTCTCCAATAATACTATTCTATCTTTGTTGAAGCTTTTCTTATCCAACCCAACTCCTCCTTCTGTCTCATTCGGTAATGAATGGTTTGGATCATGATCTCACGTGGTTCGGGATTCAAATTTCTGCGAGGCTCAAATTTGGCAAGGCTAAATGGTAAACTCAGAAGTGAAGCCAACTGTACACCTATGATACTGTCATAATCTTTGACCAGAATCGTAGCCTGAAGAAGGCAACTCAATCAGACGCACTCATATACCAGAGAGTTCTAGAGCTGTACTCGACAAAGTTCGGGATATCAATGAAACAGTGATCTTTTTGCACTTAATTAACCGAGCTGCTATTAATTAAGTTATAGTCAAAAATTTCAACGACTACCACAGCAGCCTGTAACCATACAACATAAAATATCACTGCTACTAAAAATTATATGTCTAGAACATAAAGATGAATGTGTAGCAATTGTTTTAAATCATTGACAAAATATTCCTAATACTTGTATTAATGAATAATATATAGTTATAAACTATGTAGATATAAGTTTGAAAAAACATACTGTTGTACTCCGTGCGATGAAAATTATATTTGGTATGTTATCGATAGGACGTACTGTCACTTTCCAGAGAGATTATCTTGGTGATCAATTGGTGGGTAAAAAAAAAAAATCAAAGATGCTCCGAACTTTGTTCAGTGAACAAATAAAGCTTTCCGGTATTTGATTGTGTCAAATTCAGTTGTCTTCGTCTCGCCAAGACTTTGGCTAACTCTCTGGTCAGAGATAATGTATCATGAGTGTACAGAACAACATTCACTATTCTTTAGATGCCAGTTTTCTTATTTTCTGAATAGCTACATATTTATACTTATGGTCATGAACTAGCAGTGCGTGTTGACTCTGCATGCAGTCAACTTCTTGCCTCCATTCATTAACTCGGGTAACTTATGGGTGCGGTACAAAATATTCATGAGCAAATAGTGAGTGTGGTCACTGGACGTGTGGAATCAAGAAGGCTCTGAATGCCGTCAGCTTGTTACCTCCATTTACTAGGGTGCCAGTGTATTGGTACAAGAATTCTTAGTCAAACAGTGTGTGAGTTCTAATAGTGACATGTTGAAAGACCAGGTATGCTCTGCATGTCTTGAATTCTGTCTTGAGTATAAATGTATGTTTAATTAACTCTTATATTCCTTTCAGGACACCAACCAACCAACCAACTCGTGAAGCATTAACATGGAAGACCTACAATGAGAGGACACAATGGAACGAATCAATGGAAATCAATGGAACGAATTATCAGAAGAAGTGCAGAAATAGGGGGACAGGCTTGGGGTGGGTAGAAAGCCTGTCCCCCTATTCCCGCACCCCCCTAATCCCTCCCCCAAACCTGTTCTCCTACTCCCACCCCCCCAATAATCCCCCGCCCCGCACCCCCTTAAACCCCCCAAGCCTGTCCCTTATTCCCACACCCTTTAATAAAGTTTAGTAATACAGTTGAAATTTGTATGATTTCAACCTTGGTATGTCTGTAATTTTGTTTTTATATGTTCCGACACTGGACATAGGCTTCATGAAGCCCGTTACCATGGCCTAGGTCAACTGGTACTCACTCACACACGTCACGACTTTCGAACTGGTACCCAGCCACAGAGGGAAGGAAGTGAGGGTAATTAACAAATATTGCAGCTGTTATGGTACCAGCGAGGGTGTTTTACGACGTTCGGTGGCCTTATAGTTAGTGCCTCAAACCGGAAGAGTAAATATTCTCAGGCCCTCACCTAAGAGGATCGATCTCCCGACCTATAGGTTATGAGTCCAGAACACTAACCTGTGTGTCTCTGTGTGTGTGTGTGTAAGTGTTTGGTGTGTCTGTGATTGTGCCTGTCTGTGGAATAATAATAATAATAATAATAATAATAATAATAATAAAAGGTTTATTTAGTAAGGCAGCCGAGGGCTAAAAAAGTACATTACAAAGTTGGTGATGGCATAGATGATATTATATGGATACATATAGATGAATGAACAGACATACACAAATATATTCTCGCACATACGCACATAATATTCATTCACACAAACCAACACACAGATGTACACAGATACAATCACGCATGTTCACTCACACATGGTCATATATTATGGTACATATATTTATTAGTGTTTTTGGTTTATTAGTGATACTATTGTGGGGATTGGACTATTCTTGTATCTGTCTGTCCTGGCTCTAATGGGTTAGAGTAGGTTGAAGTGACGGACATCGTGATGGGGTTTGGGTATGGTGGGTGGGAGGAGATTTTTATGGTGTGGGTGGATTAACAGCTGTTTACTGAAGTCCCACAGGAGCTGTTGGTGTCTGGTGGCAAGGGATGGCATTGTAAGGGTTTCAGGGCTTGTTGGTATGTGGTGTGTGCCGTACCCAGAATGGTATGACATGCCCTCTTTTGTACCCTTTCTAACTGTTGCCTCTGTGTCTGGTTGATGTATGTTGACCAGGCAGGGCAGGCGTATGTTAGCTTGTTTATGATGAAAGTGTTGTATATTCCATCAAGCTCCTTCTGGGGTGTACCTAGGGACTTCAGTCGCCTTAATATGAACAGGTGGTATGTGGCTGACTGGATGATGGTACTGGTGTGGCTTTTCCAGATGAGTTTGTCATCCACCATGACACCTAATAACTTGGTGGTGTCCACAACTTGTAGTTGTTGCTGTCCTAGTGTTAACACTGGTGGTGGTGGTGGTGGTGTGATAGCAGTGTGAAATTGCATCACTACTGTCTTGTCTTGGTTGATGGAGACGTTGTTGTTGTTGGTCCACGTCTGGAGGTTGGTTAGATGTTGTTGTAAGGGATGGTAGTCAGGAGACATATTGTTGATGACTGTCCCGACGGTTGAATCATCCACATACTTCCAGCGAAAATCTGTATCTGTTAAGGCGTCGTTGATTAGGATGAGAAAACTCAGGGGTCCGACTCTTGTCCCTTGGGCCACACCACATGAGAGGTGTTGTAGTGTAGACAATGTACCCTTGTGATGCACTGCTTTACGTCTGTCACACAGGAAGTTTGCCAGCCATACTACCATACTGGGTTCCACTCCAATATCAATATCTTTCCTAAGTATTACGTTATGGTCTACTAAATCGAAAGCCTTTCTGAAATCTATGAATGCAAGGGCAACTGAGATCTTTCTTTTTTCCAGGTTACTGTATATAAAGTCAAGCAGGCTTACCGGTATGAGACAGTGGGTGGTTAATGATGACTTCATATTTCCAAATTGTTGGAGGTCAATAAAAAAAGTTACATTTGAGATATTGGCTGTGACCCAGTCGAACACAAAACTTTCACATAACAGGCTTGGGTTATGGCAATGGGTCTTAATTGATCAAGTGACTGAGGTTTTGAGACTTTTGGTATTGGAGTTATATAAGCTGTCTTCCAATCCTGTGGGCAAATATTTACTCTGACTAAGTGAAGCATTGATTATTGAACAAAGGGGTCTTGCAAGCTCAACAGCAAACTCACGGTACAATTTAACAGGAAGGTCAATAGGGGTGGTGGAGCGTTATACGATGCTTGGACCCAAGCACCCCGCCAGTTCATCACGATACTACTAAATACGGGGGGTTTGCCAGACCGCCCATTGACCCACTGCCGGATTATAAGCGTATTGTAGTAGTCTCTTGTCCTTTCGTGTGCGTCATTTGGGGTGGCAACTCCCATATCGGCGCACACCTGGACATCGACGACAAAGGATTGGACACTGTTCCAGAAAACGAGGTCTGGTTTTCTCAAGCCATTGGGGGTAGGAATGTTTGGTTCCCGGAGGACCTCCCACCCTCTATCCCCAAGATGCTTACATATCGTTGTGACTATCTTGTCATGCCGATGAACTCTCCAACCATGGGTCACCGGGCAGGACTGCTGGATATGGCCCAGAGTCTCTGGCCTTTGACAGCCATGTCTGCAGAGAACCGGCCGCTCAGGATGCCCCCTTGCTTCACGGGATCTGGTGCTAAGGACATTTCCCCGAAGCTTGATGGCAGAGACGAACTCCCCCCTGCTCATCAGCCTGGTTCCAGCCAGCACCCACCCGGAAAAGCTTGGATCGTGGCTGAGCCCCGACATCCGGCACCATCAACAGAGCTCCACCAGTCCGAGTCCCAACTGTCACTAGGTGCAGACTTGGGAAGCTCGTCCAGGTCGAACCCTTCTTTCGCAAGCCATTCTCTGGAGATGGAGAGAATACTGGGGTCTGGTGAAGAGGCAGCCAGCCTCAGATACATGTTACACCTACTGACTGGAATGCCAGTGGTGAAACACTTAACCCCCAAACGGCCCGCCCTGGGGCTCGAGAAGAAGAACCCCAGGGGGGTGTCTGGCGGCAAGTGCATGATCTTCCGCATGGTCTTCCGTGTCTCCATGTCAAACCTCCTCAGCCAGCCTTTTTTCACTTCTACATGGAGGAGTGGATACTGAAGCTGAGGCTGGAGAACCTCGGTAACGCACCAAAGCTTTTGCTGTGGCTTTAAGGGGGCTCTATTGATGTTGTTGAGTCTCTTTCGGTACCTGGTTAGCAGTACTCCCGGACTCCCGAGGGTAGCACCGGTCTCAATCCCCAGGTACCTATAGAAACTATTGGGGCCCAAGGCCCGGAGCTCCACACCGTTCAGGATGGTAAAACGGTGTGAATCCTGATACCAGGTTTTACGCTTACCGTCGGCTAAAAAACCTAGGGTAGCGCACTTCGCTGGACCTGGTTCAAGACCCACTTCAGCGGCCACAGCTACTAACTTATCGATCGCAACCTGCAGTCCCACCCGTGACCTTGCGGTGAGTACTACATCATCAGCAAAGGCCAGGTATGGCTTGCAGCGGCCATCCACCTCAGCTCCCACCGCAGCTGGTAGAGACGAGAGCACCCAGTCGAGAATGATATTGAACAATACAGGTGAGAGGGAGTCTCCCTGGAGTACACCACTCCTTATCCTTGTTGTATGGGGACCAATGGTGGTCGTAGCCCCTTCATACAACCTTCGTGCTCATTAACGCGTGGGGGAGGGATGGAGGGTAGGTAAGCTGATAATTGGGTTGAGTCCAATCGGGGCAGGGTTTGACAGATCTTGGCGAAATGGTCATTTATGAGATTAGCTGCTTCCTGGTTGGTACGTCCATCAACACAGGGTATTGTGGGTGACTTTTCCCCCATCCCACACAGGTCCTTTAGTTTTTTGTACCACTGACGGATGTTTGTTAATTTGAGGTGGTGAGTATTGGTTGGGTAGTGCAACTTTTTGGCAGCTTTGATTTCTCTTATGACCTTGTTGCGCAGCATGTTATACCTCCTCCTGTCATTGTAAAACGCCTTGTTGCGCTGCTCCATCAGCCCCTTGATCCTTGGTGTTATCCATGGTAGGTCAGCAGGGTGATTCCTAACCTTCTTAGTAGGGAAGAAGTGGTAGTAGGCCTGGGTGATGGTAGTTTGATAATTCTCCCACTTCCTATCAATGTCATTAACAGTTAGTACCTCAGTCCACAGGTACTGTGTCAGCCACTGTCCAAACTGTCTGATAGCAGAGTCTGGTGTAGGTCTACATATCTTGGTGGTATGGTTGATTTGATGGTGGGAGGTGGTGGTGGCAGGGGCCCAGAACACGGAGAGATGGTTGCTTCTTCCCACGGGAGGGAATGGTAGAGGGGGTAGGTACTGGTCTGCTAGGTCTGTGATACTGAGGTCTAGAGTGTTCTGTTTGTGGGTAGGAAAGTTGATAATCTGGGTGATGTTTAGTTGGTCTTCTATTTCCTTTGTGTCTAGTTGGTTGAAGTCACCACATATAACCATTTTTGAAGATTGATAACGTGCCCGTAAGGTGTCACAGGTATTGATGATGTGGTCGACGAGTAGGGCATGGGTGGGTGCACGTGGTGGGTGATACACCAAACCATAAATGATGGAGGCAGTGAGGCGAGGGTGACATGGAGGTGTTAATCTTACCCACATGACCTCAAGTTCCCTGGGGATTTCAACGTTCAGCTGCTCGGCTGTGTACTTTGTGTGTGTAAACATCACAAGTCCACCTCCACGTTTTTCGGTTCTGAGACAGTGGAATAAGTCGTAGTTTTCAATGGTACGCAACTCTGGTATAACTTGCCAGGCTTCCGTGACACAAACTATATCGGCGCTGATTGTGTTCACTGTATTCACCAGTTCGTCGAATTTGTTACATAGTGAAGTCACATTGGATAGGAACACAGAGGGGAGGTCATACTAGAGGCGGGGAACTTCTATCACTTTGTATGGTTTCACTACACAAGGTGTTTTCGTCTTTTTCCCACTGCTGATAACACGGATCTTTTTCTGTTGGTTTTTTCCTTGTTTGCGACTTCTATTGTGAAATAGGCCCATAGCTTTCAGGTGACCTATTACGGCAGGTGGTGGATAGCCAGCTCCTCGTTTGAGAGAGTTTTGTGCTGACAGGGGGTAACGGATTGTCTTCAAGCCGGTGTGTAGATTGGTAGACAGATTGTTGGGTCTCATTTTGGTTGTTTGGTATTTTTAATGTGCAGCACTTGGTAGATGAAGGTAGATGAATGGTGGTGGTGAGGGGTCGATAGGTTGACCCTGGCTGCCCAGACGAGCGCCGATTTACACATCCGACCTCGGTGTGTGTGTGTGTGTGTGTGTGTAAGTGTCTGTGTGTGTGTGTGTCTATATATGTGAATGTGACTGTGTGTGTGTTTTTCTGTGTATGTGTGTGTCTGTATGTGTTTGTCTGTGTATGTGTGTGTCTGTATGTATGTGAATGTGTTTGTGAAAGTGTCTGTATTAGTGTGGTTGTCTGTGTATGTATGTGTCTGTATGTATGTGAATGTGTCTGTGTGTGTGTGTGTCTGTATATGTGTGTGTGTAAGTGTCTATGTCTTGTGTGTGTATGTCTGTGTGTGTGTATGTGTAAGTGTATGTGTGTGTATGTGTGTGCGTTTGTGTGTGTATGAAAGAAACTGATCTGTGTAAATAATAAAGACTGACAAATGTGGTTGGTTGGGGAGCATCCTAACAAACTATGGTAATAATGGAACTACCTGACAATGTGGTTGGTTGGGGAGCATCCTAACAAACTATGGTAATAATGGAACTACCTGACAATGTGGTTGGTTGGGGAGCATCCTAACAAACTATGGTAATAATTGAACTTCATGACTGTATGGTTGGTTGGGGAGCATCCTAACAAACTATGGTAATAATGCAACTACCTGGCAGTGTAGTTGGTTGGGGAGCATCCTAACAAACTACCTGATATTTTGTGACTATGGAGATTGAGTTTGTTGGATGTAAGTGTGGTTGGTTGGGGAGCATCCTAACAAACCAAAGCCACTGTAGAATTGGGCCTCGGTGAATTACTAAGGCTATATTAAAAAAAGAGAGAGACTGTGTGTGTGTGTGTGTGTGTGTGTGAGAAATATAGAGAAATTAATGTGTGTGTATGTGAGACTTAGTGAGAGAGAGAGAGAGAGAGACACACTCACTTTCTTACTTTTTTATTTTCCAAACCCAAACATTTGTAGCGACTATCGTTCCGTCCAGAACTTGCAGCACATATCGTATCTTACCTTCCCCGTCCAGTTCATATCGTATCTTACCTTCCCCGTCCAGTTCATATCGTATCTTACCTTTCCCGTCCAGTTCATATCGTATCTTACCTTCCCCGTCCAGTTCATATCGTATCTTACCTTTCCCGTCCAGTTCATATCGTATCTTACCTTCCCCGTCCAGTTCATTCCTACTTTGTTGTTCCGTCTACTTTGTTCATTGTCCAGAGAGCTGCATTATTAGAAGAGGTTTGCCAATAACACTGACTCATATGAAGGTCCCTGAAGGGTTTTATTTCATATTAAATAAGGCTTATAAGTTTTCCTAATACAATTTGAGGGCACATAAGGACACCTATAACAAACAAGAACATGAAGGAAAACCCTTCAAAAGCTCCTGCTCTTAATTAATGATTCAAGTGAAATGAGTGAGTGAGTGAGTGAGTGAGTTGAACCCCTTTTAAGAAATGGTCGCCACAAGAAGAATGAGTGAGTGAGTCAGTTGAACCACTTTTAAGAAGTTGTCGCCCAAAGAAGAAGAAGAACGAGAACAAGAACAATAATTATGATAAGACCTAGAGCTCTCGGCTAAGGCCGGAGCTAAAAATGATAATAATAATAAGAACATGAAGGAAAACCCTTCAAAAGCTCCGGCTCTTAATGATTCAAGTGAAATAATAAAATATCCATATGTAAAGGTCTCAAAAATATTAATTATGTTCTATCTGGATTTTCGTATCCATATGGTTATATTGAAATTTTGAAAATGAATCCTTTCTATTAAGGGTGAACCCCTCAGTTGAACCCCCTCTCGGTTGAACCCCCTCTCGGTTGAACCTCTTAAATATTGGTTGAACCCCTTTTAAGAAGTGGTCACCCCAAGAAGAAAAAAAAATGATAATAATAATAATAAATGATTCAATGTCGGTAAAAGAAAATGGATGGGAGGAAGAGAGTGAGTGAGTGAGTGAGTGAGTGAGTTAAACCCCTTTTAAGAAGTGGTCACCCTAAGAAGAACAATAATTCGGATAAAACCTAGAGCTCACGGCTTAGGCCGGAGCTAAAAACAATATACACTTCTGACTGCAGCTAAGGAGCTATGACACACTGTGTGAGGATCTACAGGTTATAGAGCCGTCATATGCGTGTAGGCCATTGACACAAATAAAATAATGAAGATACCTTACGCATTAGTGAGCCCTAATAAACATGCTGCTCCTTAACACAGATGAAGTATAATATTTCTGTGTATCAAGTTAAATTATTGAGTATAAACTTTTAAATGGCTGTGCGGATATTATGCTATGAAGTTACATTGTGCGTAGGAAGGTTGTCCTTGTGAAGTGTGTTTCTCATTCCCAAAAGGTTACCACGCAACTTGCCAACACGTCTGAAAGGCACACTTGTTTAATCTACACATGTGGTTCCTTTTTTTTCAGAAATTGGATCAATTTTCTCGGTAGGAATAGGTAAGTATTGAATATCTTTGGATACGATGAGGGAGAAACAAAAAAAACTATTAACAAATCTTTAAGGCATAGTGTGGATCACGTTATTCATATTGATTATACCAAGGTAGTGATCTTTTACTGGCCATGTCTTGCACGATTGTGTAGTAGTGGTGTAGACGCTGCTGTTGTTGCACCACCACCTCCTTGTCTGGTAGTCCAGTAGCAGTGTGGTAGCCGTTACATCCCAACAGTCACTATCATCTTGGTGTGTGGACGCTCCAGCAGCACCATCACTTCACCACTACCTTCTTGCTTGGCTGATTGATTGGACACTTGCTGCAACACCACAACCTAATCTACCTTGCATCACTATACAGCTAGTGTTACAACAGTGTCTCAATACGTACCAAGTAACATGTCACAAACAACATTGTGGGTGACGGCTTTGGTAGTTGTGGTCCTGATGCCACCATCACCTGTGGAGGGAGGAGAGCTGCAATTGTGGCGAGACGTTCTGGTCTCCCATTCTAGGATGACCATGACTTACGACACCATGCGACTTGAGAACCCTTCCATTCCAACTGGTGCGAATAGCAAACTCTACTGCCCCAGCTTCTGTCAACGTTTGGGCTGGTGTAACGTGTGGTGTTCTCATCCCTCTACCACCCCTACCCATTGTGTCCTCTCCAACGCGATTGTCATGCCTAAATACACGGAGCCAAACATGGCAGATGCCATGCCCTGCCACACCAAATATCTTCAAGATAAAGCCACTAACGCTATCATCACTGCAGGGTTACAAGCTCCATGGTTTCCAAATAAACGTAAAGAGAACCTTGTTGACGGCATCTTCACCTATCACTTGGATGAAGATTATTCTTCAAATACATCATTCGTAGAGAATTGGTTCTTAATAGACTTCAGCGAAAACATTAAGATCAGTCAGGTTCTTCTTTATGCTCCGATTAGCAAATATGTTAGTGACCTTTTCTATGACCTGGAGGTTCGAGTGGGTAACATGGCAGTGACATCTAAGGCAGAATTGGCAGATTATGACTTGTTTGGTGCGTTTCCTGGGAAAGCATCTTCAGGTCAGGTGGTGGACCTGACGAGAGCCGCACCTGTATCTTGCAGGTTCCTTGCAGTCCAGAAAATGACAATAGATTATTATGAACTTGAGGTCGCCCATATTGAAGTGTATTGAGGACATTTGTGTCTGAATAGTTTGATGTGTTTGTATGCTTCAATAATTCAAAAATTACGTGTCAAGGCACATCCTTCTTCATGCACATTCGCTGTTAATAATTATTAACTAAGTTTCAGCAAATTTTCCATTGCTTGACACTGTTTCTGATGGATAATGGGGAAAATTAATGATTGTGAGTCGAGTGATTAAAGTAATTACATGGTGTCGCTTGGGAAGACATTATTCTAAATTCAATTTGTAACCCGAGGAGGTCCTGCAGGATCTAGTTAGTTTCAAGGATTATCCTAAGATATCTCCTGGTTTTAAAAGATCACTTTCCAAGTACACCGAATGAAGCAAACGGATCAATGGCAAAGTATGGGAGCGGAGCAGGGAATTCACTACTGTGTTTGCCACTCTGTCGTTACCAGTCAAAGTAATATAATCGGAACTGAACCACATTCAGACATATACCTCGGTAACGAAGAGCAGCACTGTTTGGTTTGTTGGCTGCAGAGGTGTTTTAATTAATTCCACGTATCACTGGTTTGTCAGGAACTTCACTGCACCCAAAATCTCTCACACACCACCGGCTGTCCAGTAGTTATTGATGCCTGCCTTAGCATGGTTCTAGAAAAATGCCTCTTAACTGTGCACAAATAATAATCTTATAAATCCAGCCTAAAGGTAATCTGGAAAAACGGGAAGAAATTGCTAGTGTTAGGCCTGAGAGACCTTGTACAGTCGACGGCAAAAGTCCTGTCGCCTCACCTGCGTCAACGAAGCCCGCGATATTCAGACTCAAGCAAAGCCGGTTCAAGTGGCCTTGGACTCAAGATTGTTAAGTTTAGAAAACGTGCGAATTTCTCGAGTCCATGAACACTGCGTGTCTTGGTGAAGGAGATGAGGCGACAGGACTTCTGTCGCCGACTGTACCACAAACTAAAAAACAGAAAAGATAGGGACAACAGGCACAAAGGGAAAAGAGGGATACAAATAAAAAATAATTATCTACCTCACTCCTCGGTCAGTCTATTAGGAGATGAGAGAAATATTCTGGTCATCCGGTTAGAAAACATTTTGCTACATCCCCCTACGGTGGTTGTGCTTGAAAAGATGTGGGTAATACTTTAAGTTGTGTTACCCTTTGAACCCAAGTCATTTTCTCACTTCCACAAACCCTTCCTTTCCTCCGTGCTTACAGTCCCTCTTTTTTGTCTCCTCCTGTGAATGTGCGTCGAAATCAAGCATTTGAATTTCTGGGTCATGACAAAACGGGAGAGAAAGATTGTAGTGTGTTATTCATAAAATCCAGAAAGGAAACAATGCTGCACTGCTGAGCTTTTAATAGCTGATCATGTCATTAAGTGTCATTAACCAACTTTGCAATTTCTGTTATTGATTTTGCGATATCAATTTGTGAAGAGATAGTGTTTACCTATAGACCTATTTGTGTCTAAACATTTATTTGTTGTATTACGGTAATTATTGCCTAGTCATATAAATAGGTTAGCGCTATAGTGAAATAGTGATTTATTCTTGTGTGCTATTATTCAGTGCAAGTATTGTCACACAATGATCTCGTGTTACATGCTTTGTGATATTCATCTCGCATTATCCAGTTGTGTTACAAACTTTGTGATCTACTATGCATTTCAAGGCCCGTAACATATCGTTTTTGTTTTGATTTTCAAAAGCATCTGAACTAGGTTACTGATTGACATGTCATTATAACACACCGTGTTTCAAATCCTCATAAATAGGAAAATATAACCAAGTATCTACTCCGCCTCATTAGGGCTACTAGTGATCTTAGAGATGTGCCATCAAATTTTGGGTGAAAGGATGGTCATCAAAAAAGCAAATGCCAATTATTAGGAAACTATACCGCTGCCACCCGAGCACTGACTGACCTGAAATGGTTGGATGGTAGTCGGAGTTGTGTGTGATAGTGGCCTGGTGTACATGTGGTATAGGCCTACACCTGAGGTTGTACTACAGGGGGTAGTGACTTTGCCAAGCATGGCCAATACAGTACACCAATGCCCACGAGATTGACGTAATGCGTTCATGTTGCCACTCCTCACCTTATTAGGAGGAACACAACAACCATCATATTTACCACAGACCTATACACCTACACCAATAAACAGATTACAACAAATCATTCATTGAAAAATTAATACAGTAGTATTTTTATCTCAATATTATCATAACTACCTTATACTGCCAATATAAATATCATACGTTTGTATAAAATTTAAGGTCCATTATAACAAGGCAAAGTTCTCAACAGATTTCCTGGCAAATATTTTTGTTCACCCTCTAATGTCTACTTCAATCTCTCGTTTTCCTTCTATGGTCTGTGACGTACTGGAAAGGGTATATAGTAAGCTCCTCCCCCTGAAATTGATACCTGTAGTGGGGGGGTTAGTGTCCCGACCTAGTATATCTTTGGCCTTGCATTATAACATAATAGCCTATCATAAGGTGTTTAGGTAAATAAATGCTCAGGTGGAATCGCTGGGTACAGTTTCCTAATAAATATATTAGAGCAATTGTTTCAACTGACGTGGAATATAAATTCATTCCTACACAAGCACGCTTCAGTATCCTTAATTAAGCCCCATCATAGAACAATATATTTCAGTTCACGTTTTACATTATTTTAGTCGTCAATGATTAAGGGGAGTGGGATGCCAAGAGTACAACGTCACAGCCAAAAGGTAATGGTATCCACACTTCAGCCCGCTCCGTGTTGACATTTGCCTTTTTGAAGACTCGTTTTTCGACCAGATTTTCACGGCATGTCTCCAAGACAATTACTCTAATGAGACGGAGTATATACTTGATTATATTATTCCTATTTAGTGGGGTGACTAAAACACGCTATTGCAGAAAAACGATATATCACGGACCTTGAAAGGCATAATATTATATAATGGGCAGCATTTAGCGTTTCAGCTTGGTGTTGTTAGCCTAGTGATATCATTGTACTTTTATCATTAATCTCGTGTGTTATCAACTCTTGTGGTATCATAACAGTAGTTTATTGGCGTTATTGTGTGTATAATAAAAATAAGATAATTTACTAGAATTTCTACTCAAACCTAGTAATTATTTTGATATTCTTAAAGAATATGATGTTGCGATTTTGAAGTTAGGTTGTATTTGAGTTGTCCCTATTTTCATATTATTTCTCCTTTTAATATTTAACGAAGTCAGATCACCCAGTTGTGTACTAAACTCTCGTTACGTAATTATATGAAGTGGTGACCCCCCCCCCCCTCAGGACAACATAAGACTGCTAAAGTAACCGAGATAACTGTGTTTTATATTCAATTTCATTTTATATCTCATTGTGTCACCATGTCTGCCTCTGAATCAACCGTCTTTGCTCTATCGCAAATTGTCTTCTTAGCAAAATGTAGTTTTATCCGTGAACTCTGATCCTGCTGTAGAGAAAATTAGGAGGTTGTACAGAAACGAGTTAATTTTTGTTACTCAATACTATAGTTAGGAGTGAAAAATAAGTCAAATAACATGTTCCCTTCCCTTTGTCTAATTTAATTTGTGATTAGTAGGTGTTTGATACATATTATTATACCTTTGACAATTGTAAGCCAATGCCCCGGGTGATCGTGAGTCTGATCCTACTCTTTAATTAATCAAGGAGTCAATTCCTGTTAAGTATTTACGAGCAGAGTTCAGAATTCTTGACCCTTGAGTAGAGCAGGCCCTAAGACAACACGAGTCTAGGATGTTACAGTTACAGGTGCAAGGGACAAGGGACAAGGAAAGCGGAAATGGAAAATAAGGTAGAATTAGAAAAACAAACTAAACTAAACTCGAGATAAATGTAAGATTGAACATGATTCAGTTATAGGGGTGCGGGAATAGGGGGACAGGCTTTCTACCCCCCCCCCCCTGCCTTGCCCTACTCCCGCACCCCCTTAATTAAGAGAGTTGATTCCTCTAATTCTTTGACTGGATTTCGTGCTGTTGATCCCAGTAAGTTAGTTTTGCCTTTTGAGGAGTCTTCTTCAGTGGGTCGATTCCACAGTCGTATTGGTTTGTTAGCTTCCCAACCAACCACACCTGTAAGGCTTCATTATATTCCAAAAGCTGAGTATCTATATTTACAAATTCTATCCAACAGTAACATAATGACGATTACTGCATATAGTTTACTAACCAAATTCATTAAATAATTCACCCATAAGTCATTTACACGGTTAACATTCTTTCGTTTGCGTGCTTACAAACCACAACAAATGACTGTGGAATCGACCCAGTGTCTCGGTTCTCTTATATGTTTGAAAATATTGCTTTTGAGAACCAGTGGCCCAAGGAATGCTTTTCAATCCTAACACAAACAAAGGCCTTAAAGGCATTTGAATCCCTGAGCTTTGAGGAATCTCAGGATTATGAGACCGTAATATTTGCTGTGCTTCATGCATAGGAGTTGAGACCTGAAGATTACCGACAAAACAATGAGGTTATCAGCCGTATACATGGTGGTTATGGGAATTGTGAGGAATATGTAGAAGGGGAGAGGGTTATATAAGAAACAGCCAAATAGATTTCTTGCTGTACAAAAGAAGCTGTTGTTGTTGATGTTCTCACGGAGCAGAATGGCATCCTGCCTCAAAGACCCCTCAGGGGTACGCTCTGGTAACAGTGAAAAAAAAAAAAAAAAGAACATGAAGGGAAACCCTTCAAAAGCTCCGGCTCTTAAGGGACCTTGTGTTGTAGTCAGAAAATTGGAGGTAAATGAGTCCTTCAAATATTGTCACGAAACACCACCTATATGGAAGGAGCTTGTTTCGTGGCATAGTTAGGAGGAATCAGAAGCCTCCAATTTTCATACATGATCACAGGGTCCTTAATGATTCAAGTGAAATAATAAAATATCCATATGTAAAGGTCTCAAAAATATTAATTATGTTATATCTGGATTTTCGTATTCATATGATTATATTGAAATTTTGAAAATTAACCCTTTTTATTGAGGGTG
Source organism: Petrolisthes manimaculis (assembly GCA_034508575.1). Taxonomy (NCBI): domain Eukaryota; kingdom Metazoa; phylum Arthropoda; class Malacostraca; order Decapoda; family Porcellanidae; genus Petrolisthes; species Petrolisthes manimaculis. The sequence continues at coordinate 192,925 of JAWZYT010000930.1, read as the reverse complement.
AACCCCTCGGTTGAGCCCCCTCTCGGTTGAACCCCCTCTCGGTTGAACCCCCTCTCGGTTGAACATCTTAAATATTGGTTGAACCCCTTTTAAGAAGTGGTCACCCCAAGAAGAAGAAAAAATGATAATAATAATAATAAATGATTCAATGTCGGTAAAAGAAAATGGATGGGAGGAAGAGAGTGAGTGAGTGAGTGAGTGAGTCAGTCAGTTGAACCCTTTTTAAGAAGTGGTTGCCCCAAGAAGAACAAGAACAAGAACAATAATTACGATAAAACTTAGAGCTCTCGGCTTAGGCCGGAGCTAAAAAAACGGGAGGAACTGGCCCTATATGCCTGGACTACTGAAGCATATACCAGATTGATTGGACCAGAGCTTACTGAACCAGGGAGTCTGGGGGCCTCCGACCACCAGGGAGATTAGGGAGAAGGTCTTTGTTCCCATAAGGCTCATTAGAAGAAGAGTTTGTTCCAGTATGATCCCAGTAGTTTGCTCCAGTTAGTTCCCGGTAGTGTGCCCCGGTTAGATTCCAGTAGTTTGTTGCGGTCCAAGAGTGGAATCCAAAGATAAGTTTAGCGATGCTATAGTAAAGAACTAACTACATGCAGCCGACATTAACTTGGTCCTGATCCAAGAAAAAATCAGGCTCCACCTCATTACCACATCGCAAGCTACTACACACCTTTGATTGATTAAAACCAATAATGACGTCATGGAGGCCGTAATTAAAGCCAGTAACAAGGCGTGTGACAATGTGTGATTAAACAAACAGCGGGATCACCTATATCTCAGTGACTCAGTCTAGCTCTACTAACCTTGTTCATTTCAAACTAGAGGTGAGTTCACAGTTTTGAATTAGTATCTTAGAATAGTTTATGGATGGATTAACACAGCCCACATATGAAGAAAGTGCTGTAGAGTTTGAATGATATGAAAATAATGCACAGGCAAGCTTTCCCTTTCCACCTATTACGATTTACTTGGTTCATATATTATGTCTGTGTTTCACAGATAATTAATTCAATATTAAGAAAATACTTAACAATATGACCCACATAATCTTTACAAAGGTAACTTACAAAGGTAAGAGTAGTGGTAATAACCATCTCCAAGAACCATTTTGGTGATTACCTATGGGTAGAAAGTGTGAGACCGATGTACTGTATTGACGGACAGCCAGTATTTGGAATGTTGCATAGCCTACTTTTCACGTTTTGAACGATACTCCTCCACATAGAAGAGGGTGTTCCCTCCCACACTACAAGCATCCTCCCCGAGCACCTGGGAGTCTGGGAGACACTGTAAGAACCGTCATCCTCCCGGTACTCGGAGTAGTGCCTACGACGAAGGACCTCAAGACTGGGACACTCGGCAATAAGATGTTGCACTGTCAAATGGACCAGACAATCATCACAGTAGGGAGAGGGATCCCTCTCTATTAAAAACCCTTGAGTCAATAATGTGTGGCCAATGCAAAGACGGACAAGAGCCACGTCTCCCACCGGTGGGACAGGCCGCTGTAGCTCCACAAACCAAGGCGCTGGCGGATGCCACTGAGATTGTTAGCCCCGACGGCGTCCCATCTGTCCCCCCAACAGGAACGAACGGCAGCATCTATGTAGGATCGAAGGTCCACTACAGGTACGGATGACACCTGGCAGGAGGCTGAGAACTGGAAGCCTCAGCCTTTGCCTGGGCGTCAGTCCGCTCATTCCCATCGACACCCACATGAGCCGGGACCCAACGAAATGTGACTCTGCATCGACGACGACACAGGAGGACAAGCTAATCGAGTCTGGCCAACACCAGGGGATAGGAAAAGTTAAAAATTACCCAAGGCCTGCAAGGCATGACAGGAATCACTAAAAATAGTAAAAGAAGTCTGAGGGAGAGTAAAAATCACTTGGAAGGCATATACAGTAAACTGACCCAAAGTTCGGCAGTAAAAATAGACATGACAGAATGGAGACTGCTAACAACAACAACTTCCGAGGTGTACTAAAAGGTGGTAGTAGTTAAATGTTGTGTTTCATATGGGCTTGGGTATCATCATAATTAGTGAATATTTCTCATTGAACAGTGGAAATTGATATCAATATACATTTAAAGATAGCAAGAAGTAATCATTGTATCGTCCAAAACGGCAAAAGCAGGCTACGAAACATTTCTAATAGTGAAAAGCATTTAGTACATCGGTCTTACAAATCCCAGCCTAGTGATCACCAAGGTGGTTTTTGGATATGGTTGTTACAACGACACTTTCATTATATAAAGTTTTGTTTCCCCAACACGAATAATAATTTTACTAATTTTATTATTACGCTTAATTTTTCTTTGTAAAGACTAATGCGGATGATATTGTATCAATATCCTGTTAATATCCAGTGACAAACCGTCGTGTATGAACCAAGTAAATCATACTAGGTGGGGAGGGTAAGTTTGTTTGTGCATTATTTTTATATTATATTGATTAACTCTGCAGCACTTTCCTCATATGTGGGCTCTTTTGATTCATCCATTAACAATTTTCAGAAACAAATTAAAAATTGTGAGTGAACACATCGTGCGCACACACTTTGCGCAGTGGCAATATCGTAACCAATGAGGTTAAGAGGTGCGGCCACTGGGCACAAGCTACCATCAGCAATTGGGAAAAATTTCAAAACACTTCGGTGACCTACCCTTCCCCAGGAAGGGTAGGTAAGTCTCACCCCGCCTCCACGCGGTAACCTCGGGTGACACCTCCCTAATTTTAGTTTTATTTTATTGTAACTCGGAGGTGAAGCTAAAGGGGGAGGCGGTGTGGGGACAGTTTAGGTTCCCCACATATAGGTTTTAATTTTTTTGTAAAAAAAATTGTATTGTATATATTTTAAGTGGTTGTTTGTAGTTTTCTTTTATTTTATGTATTGCTGTGGTGTTCTTTTTAAATTCTGACAATGCTGGTGGCCCATGTCCCTCCGGGAATGAGCGCTGCGTTGGTCTTGCCAGCCACCAGCGGCCCCCCAATGGGGGGGAGGACGGCTGCGGCTAGTGGCGGGGAGGGGTCTCCGGTCTGTCCTGTAGGGGACAAGGGAGGGGAAGAATGTTTGAGAGTAGTTGGAATTAATGTGAATGGAATGACGAATGAAGTGAAAAGGAGAGAGATAGTAGAGTGTACGAGGAGGAGTAGGATAGATGTATGTGGAATAACAGAGACACATGTGAAAGGATGGGGTTTGGAAGAGAGTGGGGATGGAGGGAAGAGTGTGTTGTGGGAAGGAATGGAAGGAGGTGTAGCATGGACAGGTATGGATGAAAAGAGTAAAGGGAGGGGAAAAGAAGGATGTGCATTGTTGGTGTCTGGGAGGGTGTGGAAAGGAATAGATGGACATGGAAGGAAGGGTACAAGAATAGTATGGATGACTGGAAAGATTGGGATTGTGAAGTATGCTTGGGTCTGCGCATATGCTCCGGTAAATGCGCAGACCAAAGTAGGAAAGGAGAAAATGAGAGAGTTCTGGAATGATTTGATTGACTGCCTGAGGATATTTGAGAGTGGGAGCAGGATAGTGATGATAGGAGACATGAATGGGAAAGTAGGGAATGAGAAAAGAGGAAATGTAGTAGGCAAGTGGGGTGTGAATGGAATAAATGAGAATGGAGAGTGCCTGGTGGATCTGTGTGCCGAGGCGGGGTTGTTCCTCGCCAACACCTGCTTCGAGCACAAACTGATCCACAGGTACACTTGGAAGAGGAGAGATGAAAGAGGTGAGCAAATGAGTCTGATTGATTACGTAGCTGTGGATGAAAGGTTGAGAAAAGATGTGTTGGATGCAAGAGTGGTAAGAGGCATGTTCCAGTGCTCTGACCATTATGCGGAGTTGGCAAGGATTAGGGTCCGGGCAAAGTGGGAGTATGGTAGGAAGGATAGAGGGGGGAATGAAAGGGAGGTAGCAAATGGAAGATTGAATGATGTTGAGTACGGAGAGGTTTATAAGAGGAGGGTGGGTGAGATGCTGGAGGATGCAAGGCTGAGTATGGGGGAGGGAGTGGGAGTGAATGATGTGTATGAGATGTTTAAGAATATAGTGATGAAGACAGCAGCAGGGGTTGTGGGTTATAAGGCACAGAAGAGGGGCAAGAAAGGGAGTGCATGGTGGACGGAAGAAATGAAAGATGCTGTAGATGAGAAAAGGAAGGCGTATAGGAGAACATTGCAAAGGAATGTGTCTGAAGAAGTGAGAGAGAGATGGAAGAGAGATTATAATGCATGTAAGAGACAAGTGAAGAGGATGGTGAGTGAGAGTAAAAGGAGAGTGGATGAGGAATTTGGTAGGAAACTAAGTGAAAAGTTTAGAGAGAACAAGAAATTATTCTGGAAGGAGGTAAAAAAAGAGAGAGGAGAAGGAAAGTCTGGTTGCGTGAGAATGAAGAGAGAGGATGGAGTTACGGTGAGTAGAAGTGAGGAAGTGAGAGAAATGTGGAAGAGACATTTTGATGGTCTGATGAATGGGGGAACGGGAGGGGTGACATGCATGGGGATGGAGGCAGGTGGTGGACGACAGGATATACGGGGAGAACTAGGAAGGGAAGAAGTTAGGAAAGCAATAGGAAAGTTGAAGATGGGAAAGGCACCGGGGGTAGATTGGATAACTGCTGAAATGTTAAAGTATGGGGGGAAGGTAGTGGTGGAGTGGATGTTGTATATATGCACATTGGCTTGGAGGCAAGGAGAGGTGCCAGAGGATTGGAGGAGGGCTATAATTGTAACGTTGTATAAGGGAAAAGGGAGTAAGGAGGAGTGCGGTAGCTATAGGGGAATAAGCCTTCTTAGTGTACCGGGGAAGGTGTATGGGAAGGTTCTAACTGAGAGACTGATGGAAGTAACAGAGAGTAAAGTTAGTGAGGAACAGGGAGGGTTTAGAAAGGGTAGAGGATGTGTGGACCAAATATTTGCATTAAAATCAATAGTAGAGAAATATATTGGGAAAGGTAGGAAGTTGTATGCTGCCTTCATGGACTTGGAGAAGGCATACGATAGGGTGGATAGGAGAGCTATGTCAGAGGTGTTAAGAATATATGGTGTTGGGGGGTCTTTGCTAAAGGGCATTGAGGCTTTTTATGCAGAGGCAACAGCGTGTGTGCGGGTAGAGGGTGACCTGAGTGAGAGTTTTAATATTAAGGTAGGGCTGAGACAGGGATGTGTTATATCACCATGGCTGTTCAATATATATTTGGATGGATGTATGAGAGAGATGGAGGCTAAAATGAATGGAATAGGGGTGAAATTGAGGCTGAATGAAGCAAATTGGTCCTTGGTGGCCAGTCTGTGTACGGATGACACTGTGTTGATGGCTGAGAGTGAAACAGAGTGATTACAGAGAGTGGTAGATGGTCTGTGTGTAAACGAAGGAAACTGAAGGTGAATGTTGGAAAAAGTAAAGTGATGGTGTTTGAGAGAGCAGAAACTGAAGTGATTGACTTTGCTACACCCTACAGAGTGGAAGTACCAACTGGGACGAAGTGTGAGATAACTCTGAGAGGTGAGAGGATGGAGGAAGTGAAAGAGTTTAAGTACCTGGGGACAGTTATGTGTAAACATGGGAGTATGGAAGGAGAAATTAGGGAGAGAGCAATGAAGGGTAGACAGGTCATAGGATCACTGGGGAGGATAATGAAGGGTAGAAGTGTGAGTATGGAAGTGAAAAGGGGACTACGAAATAGTATAATCTTGCCAACACTGACGTATGCGTCGGAGACCTGGACATGGAGTAGGGCTCATCAGTCAAGAATAGGTGCTGTGGAAATGAGTTATCTGAGAGGTGCATGTGGACTGACAAGGCGGGATGGAGAAACTAATGAGAGTGTGTATAAGAGATGTGGTATGAGTGAGAAGGCAATCGGTATTGAGTGTGGAGTGGTTGAGAGAGTGAAACGTAATACTTTGAGGTGGTTTGGACATGTAGAGAGAATGCAAGGTGAGGAATTTGTAAGGAAGGTGTGTGGAAGTGAAGTTGTGGGATGTGGTGTGAGAGGCAGACCACCCGTTAGATGGCAGAACAGAGTGGAAGAGTATGTGAAGGAGAGAAACATGAGGGGGAGGGGAGGGCTGGACCAAGTAAGGAGGGAGTGTTGGAACATGGAAGACTGGAGACTTTTCTGCCGTGGCCACCCCTTTGGGGGAGTTCCCGGAGGGAACGAGGCGTCAGAGCTATAGTATAGATAGATAGATAGACACATATGTTGTTTGAAATGAACAAGCAAGTAGAATGACGCTGTGTTACTAAGACACAGGTGATCCCGTTGTTTGTTTAAATACACATTATTATACGCCTTGTGATGAACTACAAGGACTCCATGACGACATTATTTGCTTTAGCAAATCAGAGGCAAATATTAACTTGTGATGTGTTAACGATGTGGAGCCTGATGTTTCTTGGTTCAGGACGAAGTTAATATCATCAGCGTATAGTTACTTATTTACTATTTCGGTATTACCTACACATTGCTAAGCCATCTCTTTGGGTTCCACCCATTTACTGCAACAAACTCGACAACTCGACATGGGGAAAAATGGCTGTTAGCTCTTTGTCCTCTGGCTAATTGTCAGTTTGGCGCCTGACTGCTGTGGGCACACGTTGAAGCGTGAGAACATCGAGATAATAGGAAACCTTATGGGTCAAGAGTTCTGTCCCTCACTGCATGCATTACACTCGTATGTGGGATACATTCTAATAGAAAATATACAATATAACACGGTACACATTACAGTGCTCACACCCAAGAAAGATCGTTCCAGCGTGATGACAAGAACACAACCCGAGTATCCTAATTAGGCCTAATTGATTGATTGATTAATAGATGCCACTATAGGCATCTGGCGGCGAAACAGCTTTGGTCATATACTGCCCAACATCTATATATATATATATATATATATATATATATATATATATATATATATATATATATATATATATATATATATATATATAACACTCTGTCTGTCTGTCTGTCTGTCTGTGTGTGTGTCTGTTTAGCCACTATGTACGGCCGCATCATCTTACCTAGAGCAAAAAGTAATACGCCATTTTGATCGGTGAAGCCTGGGAAGCGTCCTTGGCCTACATTTTTTTTAAATTACCAATGGGGGGGTGGGGGGGTTCGAACCCCTGCAGCCCAAGCCGAAGGCTGTTGTTTGGCCTTAACCGAAATATCCCAGGTTCGAATCCCCGGTACAATTTTTTTTTTTTTTTTTTTTTGACAAATGATACACCATTCTGACTGGTGTAGCCTAGTCCCGGGAATGCCCTCGGTCTAATTTTATTTTTGGTGGATATGTGTTTCTTGAATTATCAGCTTAACACAACCAAAGATTTATGGCTTTCTCAACTTAGACTCTATGATCTCAATTTATTTATTATTATTATTATTGGATAGCAAGCATGAAGGAGAGAGAGAGAGAGAGAGAGAGAGAGAGAGAGAGAGAAAAAAAAATACAAAGATTCATAAGAGAAAACGGTAAAATCTTAACATACACTCATTTATTTTTTTAGTTTATTTTTATAATAACTTTTTAAACGCCTAAATCAGGATTTATTCTAAGGAAAATTTACCACTGCACAAGCTCTGATACGATGCACGAACGACCTAGAGGCGTCTTCTATTTATGCCATATCAACCCTGGTCAGGCAACCCGGTTGCTCGAATCGTCGATTTGGCATGTTCTATTTACACCAGTCAACCCGGTTCACCCCAACCCGGGTTGCTCTCAGAGCAACCTGGACCAACCCAGTGCAATAGCAGGGTTACGTGGCGGTATCTGGCAACTTTTACAGGTTGCTCACAGCTGACAAGCCAAAAACAAACACTGGAAATCCCTCTTACAGAAATACATATGACATTTTAGCATAACACGAGACATTATCTTCAAAATACATACAGGAAATATTATTTTGAAGTGGCATGAGTACCCTAATCAGTAACATTTGAGGGAAATGTCTATTAATGTTTACAAACAAAGGAAGATCAACCCGGGTTGGTGGTGGGTGTGTTCTATTTACACCTTCCAACCCGGGTCTTTCGGAGCAACCCAGGTTGCCAACCCGGGTTGATCAAGTGGCATAAATAGAAGACGCCTCTAAAGTCCAGTGGTTCCCAACCCGGGGGGGACGTGAGCTGGATAGAAGGGGAGGGGGGGAGGGGAGGCAATCTACCTTATATGGCTGTTTGGGAAGAAAAATATATATAATTAATTAATTTAAGAGTGAACTACTGTAACTCTTTGCATGAATCATCGTCACGTGATACATATCCGCAAACCAAAATATACCAGTCATCCATTAATTCCTATTCGCTTTCTATAATTACATCTCTCCGTACATACGTGTTGATAGGACTGACTCTCACAGTTAGCTTAGCGGCTGTTGTGTTTGCATCTTACAACACACTTTACACACACACTAATAAGGTTAATGAAAATAAAAATACGTTCTGGTCAGCTATCAGTGACTTCTATTGTGGTTCCTTCCTAGTTTATGCAAATTCAAACAAAGTACGAATTTACAACTGCACAAAAATGGTACAACTACACGTTAGAATAAACCCTGGCCAGAATTATTTATTATTATTCACTTCTTTACACCTTAAGTAATTATTGATAAATATTAATCCTATTTATTTCATAAAATAATTAATATTTACATAGATTTTATAATAAGGAAATTGAAACACATTATTATTAGTAGTAGTAGTAGTATTTTTATTGTTGGACTTCAAGCACGAAGAGAGGAAGAGGGAGAGAGAGAGAGAAAGAGAAAGTGTGTGTGTGCGCGTGAGTGATATAGGTGTGTGAGAGAGACTGTATGAAAGAGATCGAGATTACCTTTAGACTAGTGAGAGAGAGAGAGAGAGAGAGAGAGAGAGAGAGAGAGACTGTGTGCGTGTGAGAAAGAGGGAGACTTTGAATTTGTGCGTGTGTGAGAGAGAGAGACTGTGTGTATGTATGTGAGAAGAACTGTTTATGTGTGTGAGAGAGACTGAGAAAGAGAGAGGAAATGTGTGTGTAAGAGAGTAGGCTACCCATGGTAACTGCCAAAATTATTCAACGAAAAACGATGAAACTAGTATTTCCTTCAGAGTCAACAAAGGATCGAGCAGTCGAAGCACTGGAAGCAAACGATCAAATAGCTGGCAATCATCAAATAATAAGTGAGAAAAAATTGAAACCAAAAATAAGTATCACTTTCATACCAGACTGTATCGAAGACTCGGAGATTATCAAGACAAAAATGAAAACTTAGTGGACCTTATGACTGAGGAAGAGGATATGAAATTATTGTTTACAAAGCCCAGTACTCCCGGACACAAAACTGCTGTAATCATGGTATCACCAAACATCAGAAATCAAATCCAGAAAAATGATAACCGCATATACCTACATTTCTCAAGGTGTAGAGTATAATGATCACTACTGGGTGAGAAGATGTGGTAAATGTATGGGATATGGACATAAAACAAGTCAATGTTATGCAGGGAATCCGGTTTGTGGACACTGTGCACAGAATCACATCTCCAACACCTGTACAAATAAACAACAACTGAAATGTCATCACTGTACATCTAACGGAAGAGAAGAAACTGGACATTCTGTGTTTAGTACTCAGTGCCCATCTTTTATACCTACAAGCCAAACTTAGTATAATCCGACGCACAATGTGTTATGTAAATGAGGAAACAGGGACAATCCCTAAAATACTAGTTCCAAAGAACTAGACTCAACTGGCAGCTTCGAAGAAACACAAGTCAACCCTCTGAGAGACACACCAAACGAACAAAAAATATAGGGAAAGGAAAACGAACAAGGGAAAAGTGCGGAGGTGAAGATCGAAACAATAATATACTGTAATATCGAAGGCCTATTTCCTAGAAAAAAATGGTACAAGAAAAAAATGCTAGAAGAAATAGGAGTTGAATATAATAATGTCCTTATTTGCATCATTGAAAGTCATCTTCGAAACAATATAAGAGATGCCGAAATAAAGATAGAAGGTTACGAAATATATAGAGCAGACAGAGCAAACGACAGAAAAAAAGGAGGAGTCCTGATCTACACACGAAATGATATTGAAAAAGACACACAAATGTTGGCCACTGGGTCGAATGGAGAGGTAGAATATGTTATTTTATACATAACTAAATGGAAAATCTTATTGAGTAGCGTATACAGGCCACCAAGATGTTCAACAGAAAACATGCTAGATGTGTTGAGAATTATCGAACGTGAAGTAGGGAAACTCGGAGCTCCAGAACCCACGATAATAATCAACGGAGATTTCAATTTCCCAGACATACAATGGAATGAAAAGACGATATATGGAGGAACAAGAGAAGACAGAGTACAAGCTAATTTACTATTCACAATGATGGACAACCTAATGCTAAAACAGATCATTCGTATACCAACAAGAGAAAATAATATTTTAGACTTATTTCTCACTAATGATGAAGACTTAATAAGTGACGTAAGGGCCGAAGATATTACCATTTCGGATCACCGACTAATGGTGGTCGAAACAACACTGAACTCCAATCGGCAACCACATAACGTAGGCTACCAGCGAACACTGAAGACTTTCAATCAATGAACTTCTTCCACGACAGCATAGATTGGAAATCTATCAACGATGAAATATCAAATATAGACTGGCAAGAGGAGGTGAATGGACAGACAGCTAATGAAATCTATCAACTTTTTGCTTTTAAGCTTCAGAAGATTTGTAAATCACATATCCCTAGAAAGAGACAGCTAAAAATCTACTCTATCCCAAGGGTTAGAAGAGTACTTATGAGGAAGGGAACAAAACTAAATAAACGACTACTAGAAGACGAAAACAGAAATACAATAAAGCAAAAACTTGAACGAATAGAGATGGAACTGGCTCATTCACACGATAGAGAAGCAAAGGCAGAGGAACAGAGAGCTATTAGTAACATAAAAGTGAACCCAAAATACTTTTTTAAATACGCCAAGAAAAAAGCAAACAAACGCACAACCATAGGACCACTTAAATATAATGGACACCTCACCAGCGACCCACAGGAAATAAGTGAAGCACTTAACAACCAGTATCTGTCGGTATTTAGTACACCAAACCTGGACAAAAGGAATCACTGGCAAACAGCAGCAACATCACCTCCTGCAGAATCACAACTAACCGAAATAGAAATAAACAAGTCCAGCATAGAATCATCCATACGAGAAATGAACACCTACTCTACTGCAGGAACAGACGGCATACCAGCGGTGTTAATGAAACAATGTGCGTCTACTGTGTCTACGCCATTACAACTACTGTGGAGGAAATCGCTTGATACAGGAGAAATACCTAGCCTACTTAAACACGGAAAAATCACGCCCATATATAAATACGGACCAAGAACGGAACCAAAAAATTACAGACCTGTGGCTCTAACATCACATGTGATCAAGATATTTGAGAGGATAGTTGTGAAGCAAGTCACCAAATATCTAGAAGCAGAACAATTATATAATATCGGGCAACACGGATTTAGAAGCGGAAGATCGTGGGTGTCACAGCTCCTACAACACAGGATGGATATATTGAATACTCTACAAGACGGAGATGGGGCAGATGTAGTCTATCTAGATTTCTCCAAAGCCTTTGACAAGGTGGACCACTTAACTTTATTACAAAAACTAGCACATATTGGTGTAAGAGGGAAGATACACAAGTGGCTAGAAAACTTTTTCGAAGACAGAGTTCAGTCTGTGATGGTCGAAGGCTTTGAATCAGTGAAAGTGGGTGTGAAGAGTGGAGTAGCACAGGGCTCGGTGGTTGGACCCCTCCTCTTCCTCATTTATATTAGTGACATTGATTGCAACATCCATTACTGCAAAACATCACAATTCGCAGATGATACAAGACTGCTCGGTGTAGTAAGAAGCCAGAATGACTTTGAGAGGAAACAAGAGGACCTTACAACCATATATAATTGGGCAGAAATTAATAATGTGTCATTTAACAGCTCTAAATTCGAGTTGTTAAGATACAGGCAGCCGAAACACACACTAGCTAACGAGGATTATAAAACACCAGAAGGAGACATCATAATACAGAACAACCACTTGCGAGATTTAAGAGTAACAATTAGTGATGATGCTAGTTTTCATTGCCACATTGTCAATATTGTAGTAAAGGCCAGAAAAAATATGGGGTGGATACTTAGGACATTAAAGCACTTATATTATCAATTGTGGAATATTGTTGTCAGTTATGGAACCCTACTAACATTGGCCAGATAAGGAAACTTGAAGGAATTCAACGAACATACACATCACGAATCCGAGGACTCAACAACATGGACTACTGGCAGAGACTGGAACATCTCGAAATGTACTCAATGGAAAGACGAAGAGAAAGATATATGATAATATATATATGGAAAATTATAAACGGAATAGTATCAAACTTGGAAAATGAAGACAAAGTTAGAGTTGTACATAACATACGAAGAGGACAACTATGTGCCATCCCACGTCTAGTGAGAACATTGAGAAGTATACAAACCCTGAAGGAATCATCATTAGCCATACAGGGTCCCAGACTGTATAACTGTCTCCCACGACCTCTCCGAGAACATACAGGAACACTCTCAACCTTCAATGTCGGGTTAGACAAATACTTAAGAACGATACCAGATAAACCCTCGCTACCACACTATTACCAAACGACCGAAGGAAACAGCCTACTGCACCAAACTACAACGACCAACAACAGAGGGCGGCGCACCAGCGTGGCCCAGGACCTAGGTCCTGAACTACAACACAGGAACACAGGAGAGATTTCATTTGTATGTGCACGATGAGAGAGAGAGAGAGAGAGAGAGAGGGATAGGAGGGACAACAAACATAAAGTTATTTTTATATCTTTATTTTTTCTTTATATATTTATTCATTTACAAATTGTTTTTTAAAATATCATATATACATTTTTACACACACACATACAGCCATCTTTCTCACACACACACTAAGTCTCTCTTTTTCTCTATATCTCTCACTCACAAAGTCTCTCGTACACACACACATCAATCTCTCACACAAATGCAGTTTATTTCTCTCTCTCTCTCACATACACACACATTAATCTCTCACACAAATGCAGTCTCTCTCTCTCTCACAAATGCAGTCTCTCTCTCTCTCTCTCTCTCACACACACACACAGTCTCTCACTGACATACATACACCCACCCACCTAGTACCTTAAATTTTTTTCTCTCTCTCTCTCACACACACATATATAGCCCCATAAACACACACATTCACACAGTACCTCTCTCTCACACACACACAGACACACACAGGCTCTCTCTCTCTCTCTCTCTCTCTCTCTCTCTCTCTCTCTCTCTCTCTCTTCTTTTTCTTCTTCTGGAGGCTTCAGAACATTTCAGGAGGCTTCAGATGGCTTCAAAAGGCTTCTGAAAAAATAAAAGTACTTAAATAAAAATATTCATATATATATAATTGAGGTTAATATTATTATCTTTTCTTTATTATTATTTTTATTATCGGTAGAAGTTCTCGATCACCCAAGTAGATGTGGATACAAAGTGGGAAAGTTACCAACAAACAGTGTAGGATGCACAGCCACCACTTCTTCCCACTCAACACCATTATAATAATTAGAAAACATCCTGCAGACCAACCGTGGATCACCCCAAGGATTAAAGGGGAGTGGGACAGGCTTTTGGGGTTTTGGGGGGGTGCGGGATTAGGGGGACAGGCTTGGGAGGGGGGGAGGTTGGGGGATGTATGCGGGAATAGGGTGACAGGCTTTTTACCCACCCCAAGCCTGTCCCCTTATTCCCGCACCCCCCAAACTCGACCAAGCCTGTCCCTTACTCCCACACCCCCTTAACGATATATGTGGCTTGGGGAAGGTATCAAAACCCTTCCCTTTTCTCACGGGATTATCAGAGGATGAAGCAGCAGAACAGGTCAACAACCACTTCTCCACCATATCTCAGTCGATCGCTTCCTGAACTCGACTACTCCTTCCTACCCTCCTTTCTTCCTTCCCCATCTGTCCCTCCTACGGTCGAAAGTTTTCAGGTAGCCAAAAAGTTGCTAAAATTTAAATCTAAAAGAGCCATCACACCCTTAGACTTACCCCTCAAAAATGTGTAAGGAATTTGCTCCATAACTAGATGTCCCTTTGCCTCAATAATTAATGCATCCCTGCAACAAAGTAAATGCCCTATAGATTGGAAAACCTCCTTTGTTTCAGCAATCCCTGAATTGCCAAATACCCCCTCCCTTAACGATCTCAGACCTAATGCTATCACACCCATCCAAAATTCCCAAGCCCTATTTGTGAAGACTTCATCTTTGATTGGGCATATTCTTTCATTTTTAATCAAGTCGACAACCAACAATGTGGTAACATGAAATCTTCCTCCACCACCCACTGTCTTATTAGCCTCCTTGACTTCATCACAGTGTCCTGTTGCTTGAAATAGTTTGGAGGAATCAGCTGTTCCAGATTTACCAACACTGTATTATGGTCCTTATTAATCTCGTGTCTGTTGAGAGGATCGACGGGAGTCTTGAAACCCAGCCGCTAGAGAATGCCTTTTTTCTTCCGATTTTCCTTCAGGTTTTCCATTAAATTCATATTTTGAAATCACCAATATTCCCTTATTATAGCAGATCTGACTTTTTCCTTCAGCTGTATGCAAAAAGCCAGCAGATAGTGTATGATTTCAATTTGTTATCGGAAAAATATACTCAATGACCTTTGACCCCCTAATTGACCTAATTAGTCTCAATTAGGCAGCGGATAACTAGCCTAACAACAGAAACACTTCTTGAAAACCAAAATCACGCCTAAATATGCATAGCCTGAAAGAAAAAATACAAATATGGATTTCTTACTGATTTGCACTCATTGACCTTTGACCTCGGATAATTGACCTAATTAGGCTGATGATGGCAGGATAAACACCTGAGCATAAGTGTGGACCAGTAGCCTACTCTCGTGGCCAGCTTAGAGTGTTAGCTAATATTTCAAATTGCATAAAGTAACCTTCAGGATCCTCTTCATTAAAATTAGTTACAGTCTCCTCCACTCCCGCTTTCACCAGTTCAGCGTTGTCAATGTATACACCCGGGATCGTGTGAGCTACCAATTCCGACTCTTGCATCCGAAACACCTGCCAGTAAGAGTAAGGGTTGATGGCAGGTGTTTCAGATGTGAGAGTCGGAACTGATAGCTCACACGATGCCGGGTGTATACGATGGCAACGCTGAACTGGTAAAAGCGGGAGTGGAGGAGATTGTACTTGTCTAACTAGTATTTCTGCTAATATCAAAAGACGGTGAAGGTGCTTCAGAAACACCTGACTGAAGCCTTTGTAGTTGAAATTGTCTTTCCCTTTCTCTTTCCTCTAATTCGAACTTCAACTTCTCCATTTCAAATTCCATCTTTCTCAAAAGCACAACATCAGATAAGCTACCTTCTGTTAACTCCAAAGCAGTATCAGGCAATACATCAGTGTCTACTCGACTCTTAGCTACAGCATTTTTAAGTTCTCGTTTAGTCATAGTCTTCCGTAAAACAACATCATATTGCCTAGTCAACTTAATCCAATCGTCCTTCCTTAATCGTCTATCCTTAATAATAATAATAAGAAGAAGAAGAATAAGAATAAGAATAAGAATAAGAATAAGAATAATAAGAACATGAAGGAAAACCCTTCAAAAGCTCCGGCTCTTAATGATTCAAGTGAAATAATAAAATATCCATATGTAAAGGTCTCAAAAATGTTAATTATGCTTTATCTGGATTTTCGTAGTCATATGGTTATATTGAAATTTTGAAAATGAACCCTTTTTATTGAGGGTGAACCCCTCGGTTGAACCCCCTCTCGATTGAAAAAATGATTCAATGTCGGTAAAAGAAAATGGATGGGAGGAAGCGAATGAGTGAGTGGATGAGTGAGTGAGTGAGTGAGTTGAACCCCTTTTAAGAAGTGGTCGCTCCAAGAACAAGAACAATAATTACGATAAAACCTAGAGCTCTCGGCTTAGGCTGGAGCTAATAATAATAATAACCTTGTATGTGTGCATTGCCTATAGAGTGATGTGGGCAATACTATGGGCATTGGACAATACTTTAATGGGGTGCGGCAATAAGGAACAGGCTGGGGGGTGCGGGAATAAGGGGACAAGCCTGTCCCCTACTCCCGCACTCCTTTAAAGTATTGCCCAATGTCCATGGTATTGCCCACAATCACTGTAGAATCGACCCTCAACTAGTGTGTGGCAAATTTAAATGATTGCACAGTCAACTAGCTAGTTTGTGCAGGCATGAATGATAGTCTATTAAATTAAAGCCTCCACAGACTATTATTCATGCCTGTGCAAACTAGATGACTGTGCAATCATTTAAATTTGCCACACACTAGTAAGAATACTGAGCAGTCACCATACATTATCTTGCATCACTGTACAAGCGTGTGTAATTGACGAAAACCTTGTTGGATATTGTTCAATCATTTGTGCAAACTATCAATCACACTCACACACACATATACTCACACACACATATACACACACGATGGTCATGCCTACACAACCACTCAGTTTTTTCAGTTTGTACAGGCGTGATTGACAGTCTATAGAGAGGGGCCTTCACACCTCAATGTTTTGTTTACATTGGTTGCCATGACGACGGTAAAATTGCTACACATATCCAGTTAATTTAAATCGGGTTTTATTTCACTATTCCCAGGCAAATATTGTCTCTAATGGATCTTACGTACTTTAAAGAGATGATATAGAATTATTTAAACATTAAAATTAGCATAATAAATATAAAAACATCAATTTTCATCTGAAATATTATTACAATTCATGTTTCCAGGCGATATCTGGCACGCTAGTGGTTCTGGAATTCCATGCTGTTGGTTGACGCTGGAATTTGACATACCTACCTGGAATGGATCCTGGAATACACACATACACACACATATGGTGAAGACAGCCAAGAGGAATGGAGTTGTACATTACATCTTAGTTAAGACATAAAGAAAAGGTAATTATTAATGTGTTTATGTTATATACGAACTACTATTAATTGTATGTAAGGGGGTGCGGGAATAGGGGGACAGGCTTGGGGGTGTGGGAATAGGGGACAGGCTTGGGGGTGCGGGAATAGGGGGACAGGCTTGGGGGTGCGGGAATAGGGGGACAGGCTTGGGGGTGCGGGAATAGTGGGACAGGCTTGGGGGTGCGGGAATAGGGGGACAGGCTTGGGGGTGCGGGAATAGGGGGACAGGCTTGCGGGTGTGCGGGAATAGTGGGACAGGCTTGGAAGGTGCGAGAATAGGGGACAGGCTTGGGGGTGCGGGAATAGGGGACAGGCTTGGCTTGGGGGGTTTTGGGGGGTGCAGGAGTAGGGGGACAGACATTCAGAGGGGGGATTAGAGGGGTGCGGAAATAGGGGACAGGCGTTCTACCCACCCCAAGCCTGTACCCCTAATCCCGCACCCTCCAAGACTGTCCCCTACTCCAGCACCCCCTTAAATCTATTACTGTCATTTTGTGTTTTATAATTAACATAAGAATTAAAGGTACCGTATTATTACAGAATTAAAGGTACCGTATTATTACAGAATTAAAGGTACCGTATTATTACAGAATTAAAGGTACCGTATTATTACAGAATTAAAGGTACCGTATTATTACAGAATTAAAGGTACCGTATTATTACAGAATAACTGGTTTATGGTTATATTGGTTTGAGCAGTATTACCACATTAGGTTAGGTCCTGGAAATTTGCCCATGTCACTTTATGATAGTTTACACTGGTTATACCCGGTAGTTTGCCCAGGTTAGGTTCGGTAGTTTGCCCAGGTTAGGTCCTGGTAGTCTGCTGTGGTCTAGGTTAGGTTAGGTCAGGTCAGGTCAGGTCAAGTAAGACTAGTTTCCAAATAATGTTTATAAACATAATGCCTCGAAAACGAGGCATTTCCGAGAGAAACACCATAGATGAAAGTGTCTTAGAAAGGTTCAAAATAATGGACAATGATACTAATTATACAATATAATGAACCCAGGTTTTCTGTATATTTACTGAATTAAATCATTGTCATGCAGATCTTGTTAGGGTAAATTTAAAGAGGAATATACTGGGTTCACTATATTGTAATACATGTATTTGTATATTTTAGTATCATTACCCACTATTTTGGACCGGCCTAACACACTTTTCATCTAAGAAGTTTCTTTCAGAGATAATTTGGAAATTAGTCTGACCTAACCTAACCTAACCTAACCTAACCAGACTTAACCTAACCCTAAGGAGGAAGTTTTGTGTTGGTAAATCTTGAGCAACTGAATCCTCCAAATTATTCCAAGCCACAACAGAACACCATTATTTTTGCTCTTCTGGTTCTGTTGTTTCCTGGCATAGCTACTGTGGAGGAATCAAGGCACTCCAAGTCCAATGTAACCAAACTGAATTACCACCTTAAGGGGAGAGTATACTTTTATACTTTTGGTACATTGGAGTGCCTTGATTCCTCCAAAGTATGCCAGGAAACAGACCCAGATGAAGACAAATAATGGTATCCTGTTGCCTGGAATAGTTTGGAGGAATCATAATCTCTAAAAATGTCAAAACTATACCCTCCCCTTAACCCTAGTACTGGTACAGTACAACCTCTCTCTGTTTCAGAATAATTATGGGAAGCTTGGATGTACGCAAAAACTTTCTTGTTAATACAGCAGGTATGAAAAGTTTGTTAATTTAGTTATAATTATTTATTATAATGGGGGTGGGAATAGGCTTGGGGGGGGGGGGTTAGGGGTGTGTGGGAATAGGGTACAAGCTTTCTACACATCCCAAGCTTGTCCCCCTATTCCTGCACACCCCCAACCCCCACACCCCCTTAATTATCTTTAAAATAATATAATGTCAGGGATGCAAAAACTTTCTCGTATATACAGCAGGTATGAAAAGTTTGTTAATTTAGTTATCATTATTTATCATCCACACCTAACACATTTCATTAATTAACTTTAAAAAGATATAATGTATAGTGTCAAAATATAATGTCAGGGATGCAAAAGCTTTCTTATAAATACTGTGGGTATGGAAAGTTTGTTAATTTAGTTATAATTACTTATCATCCACACCTAACACATTTCATTAATTATCATTAAAAATAATTATGTCAAGTTTTCATAAATACTGTATATTTACAGTGCATAATTAACTAACCATTTTTTGTTCTGTTTTTTTTTTTTTTTTTTTGTACAACAGGAAACTATTTTGATGTTGAGTTGACAGAAGGACAAGTGGACTTACTACACCAGGATGTCAATCTTAACACCTTCCTTGACTCAGGAAACTGTCAGCTTCTTGGAGCACAGATAATACAAAATGAAGGAGGCATCATATTCAATACAAAGGTTTATTTATTATATACATGTTACATCACTGTTAGTTAGTTAAAATGAAGGAGGCATCATATTTAATACAAAGGTTTATTTTTATTACATGTTACATCACTGTTAATTAAAATGAAGGAGGCATCATATTCAATACAAAGGTTTATTTATTATACTGTATACATGTTACAACACTGTTAGTTAGTTAAAATGAAGAAGGCATCATATTCAATACAAAGGTTTATTATTATTACATGTTACATCACTGTTAGTTAGTTAAAATGAAAGAGGCATCATATTCAATACAAAGGTTTATTTATTATTATTACATGTACAGTTGCCCATGAAAAAATTGCAACCCAATTTGCTGGTGTGTGTGTCAATATCTGGCAGCTGCTCCAAAGTAAACACTTGTATAAATTTATCAATGGATCACTCAGAACCTATAACAGTTGTAAAATGATGAATGTAATTAGCTGAAGCCAATAACATCCATCCATACAACGGTTGTAGGTTCTGAGTGATCCATTGATAAATTTATACAAGTGTTTACTTTGGAGCAGCTGCCAGACATT
This sequence comes from Petrolisthes manimaculis, assembly GCA_034508575.1. Taxonomy (NCBI): domain Eukaryota; kingdom Metazoa; phylum Arthropoda; class Malacostraca; order Decapoda; family Porcellanidae; genus Petrolisthes; species Petrolisthes manimaculis. The sequence goes on along the minus strand of JAWZYT010000930.1, from coordinate 172,890 downwards.
GCCACACACCAGCAAATTGGGTTGCAGTTTTTTCTTGGACAACTGTACATTACTGTTAGTTAATTAATTAAAGGGATATTCTCTTGTGGTGGAAATGGAAGGTTTGTGATTCCTCCAAAAATATGTCATGAAACAGCCAATGCTAATGTTAGCCTTAATGAGGAATCAGAGACCTTCCTATTCACCCACAAGGGTATCTCCCCTTATAATGTAATACATATACAGTACAGTATACAATATACAATTATTACCAAGAAAATTATATTCAGTGTTTATAGGATGACTTTAGCTGTATCTAATTTGTACTATATATATATTTTTATACCAATATATATTTTATATACCTCATACATTCAACACCTTTTTTCTCCTTTAGATTGACTCATCTCTGAAGAAGGACAAGTTTTTGGTGTTTTTCAAAATGAAGCCTGATGTTATTACTGGGGACAACTTAAGAGACATATTTGTATCTTCAATGATTGATTCTCCCATCACCTCTCTTTACCACTCACTACAGAAGCTCTATGCACCAATATTACTCAAGGTATGTACAGTCACTCATCATAATACATAACACACCTCAGTCAAAACACCACATCTGCAGCAGGGGATTTCTGGACGACGGCCCACTTAATTAAAGCCTTCATTGATCCGAGATATGTGTGTGTGTGTGTGTGTGTGTGGCCTGGTGAGGGTTTGGGTGGGCTGTCATTCTGAAATCTCCTGCTTCCTATCTTGGGTGTTGACTCAAATGGTCTGGAGATTGTAATGTATTACTGAACAAAGTTAATGTTACCGTATGTCTATGTAATGTGGAAGTAAAGTGGTGGCATCTGGTGTGAGAGGCAGACCTCCGGTTAGATGGCAGAAATGAATGGAAGAGTATGTATAGGAGAATAATGTAAGGGACAGAGTAGGGCTGGACCAAGTAAGGAGGGAGTGTTGGAACAGGGACAACTGGAGGCAGTTCTGCCGTGGCCACACTTTGGGAGGACTTCCCGAAGGGAACGAGGCTTCAGAGGTAGAGATAAATAGATAGATGTAATGTTTGTTTACCTTTGATATTCCCTTGCAAGACTTATGCTCCTTTAAATATAATGTATCTTGGCATCGCAAACTAAATTGGACATGAGTTTGGACAACTCTTACTATGTTTTTGCATTCATAAATACAGCCCTCTGAACTACAACAGTATATATTAATGTGTTGTTGTATTGGTTTGCAGGACACAGAATGGAGTACCATGTTAGACCCCAAACTACAGGCCTTGGTTACTGAACTCTCTGATGGCCTTGGTAGTCTACTCAGGAAAAGTGATTCACAACAACAAAATGATTCCACCAGTGTATCAAAGAGATTATCAGGTACAGTACAGCCACACTCCAATATCCACCAACACTTTCCTTCCATTGTAGTAAATATCTTGGTAATAAACAACAACACATGTATGATTTTGCAGCACCTCATAATAATAATAATAATTGAGGGGGTCGAGTTGACGTAAGGTGTTGTTGTATGATTATATTTTAAAATGATACTGATTTATTTGCACGATGGAAGGAAAGTGTTGGTGATTATTTGATTGTGGCTGTAAATAAATACAGTGTATATATTTTTACTTCATTTTTCATATGAATAATAATACAGTAATGCAGACTTATATTTTGTGCTTTTATGTTGTAAATAATGTTACAGTAATGGGGTTTGGACTTTCAGGTATTCTAAGTGTACAGTACAGTACAAGATTTGTCATTGTACCGGTACCACACCATCGTATGTACAGTTGGAGACATGAATGGATGGTACAGCCCAAGTGAAAGAGGGTCAATTTCTGCCAATATCAAGTTCCTTAGTGCCAAATAGGAGACATCAGGGGCAGAAGTCAGTATTGAGGATGGTGTGTGTGTGTGTGTTCCTTAGTGCCATATAGGAGACATCAGGGGCAGAAGTCAGTATCGAGGATGGTAATAAAAAGCAACTACCTGATAATAGACACACAATGGTTACTCAAATGGGACAATTATCTTTCACCTGGGCTGTACCACCCATTCATGTGTCCAACTGTACCATCACCCCATAAGGGAAGTATTGCTTGCGGTGACATGGGCAGTAATCAAGGGTTTTGACGTCCCTTCGGCCCCAGCTAATCCTTTTCAGTTCTTCAAGTATCCCTCCGTTCGATTTCTTTCCTTCGTATTTGCTGTCCCATCTCTCTCTCACCCCTTCCCACTGGTTAGGGATGGTTCTATCCAGAAATGAGAAATTTGGCATCCTCTACTACACCCTGGCCTGTTCTGTCTGTTTCTCCTACTATTTCTCATTCCTTCTGGGTAGCTGACAAGATCTCCTGATTGTGTGGCACAACAAGGAAGACTACAGACGGTGGGAATGTTGGCTCAGGGGTACATACCTCTGAACCAGCAGTCCCCTCGTCTGTTGCCTTCGAAGAATCAGATCTCACTATCACCCTGACTCCCATTTGGGGGTCCGAGCATCTGCGCGGCTTCGGTCAACCAAACTCGGGACTGCTCGGCCAGACAGTTTGAGGAGCTACAACAACAACAACAACTGTACCATGAGTGTTGTTGAATAATGATTCTTTGGTTTGTCTTTTCAGGTATTCTAAGTGTACAAGATGAGACTTCCTATTGGGCCGACACAGCCAATAATCCAAAGAGTCAAGAGGAAAAGGAGACAGCTCGTAGCTTTTATAACTGTCTTGAACCCGTCTCTAAGGAATTCAGGTTAGATGTGTTCATTTTGTCCACCACCATAACACCAATATATCATATGAAAATGTACGAGTTGAAGTGGGGGTGGGTGTGGGAGTAGGGGACAGGCTTGGGGGGGGGAGGGGGGGGTTATGGGTGGTTGGGAGTAGGGGACAGGCTTGGGAGGGTGCAGGAATAGGGGGACAGGCTTGGGGTGGGTCCACTATTTCTGCACCCCCCTAACCCCACCTAAGCCTGTCCCCCTACTTCCGCACCCCTCAAAATCCCCCCAAGCCTGTCCCTTACTCCTGCACCCCACTAACCCCCCCCAAGCCTGTCCCCCTATTCCCACACCCCCTTAAAGGAATCAGTTGCTCCAAAATTACCACCAACATTATTATTATTATTATTATTAATATTATTATTATTAATATTATTATTATATTATTATTATTATTATTATTGTTATTAATAATATTATTATTATTATTATTATTATTATTATTATTATTATTATTATTATTATTATTATTATTATTATTATTATTATTATTATTATTATTGTTATTAATAATATTATTATTATTATTATTATTATTGTTATTATTGTTATTATTATTGTTATTATTATTGTTATTATTAATATTATTGTTTTTTTCAGTGGTATGGATGCTGTGTCTCTGGTGGATGCTGATGACATGCTGGAAAACACACAGAATGGACTGGAGGAATTGTGGCGGCTGGATTTCGCACAGGTCCGGATGTCCCACCTCCTGGATGTCCTGGCCAACCAACTCTCACGTTATGTCCAGGCAGGTGCTTTGTTAACTAACTTATTTAGAGTAAGTCCTCAATGTAAGAGGATTAGATCTAGCACATAATAAATATATCCTTCTAACACAGGCTTAGTAAATAATTGTTTTGCTTTGTATTAAACGGGTTACATTTGAGTACTTGTAGTTAACGAGTTATTATTATTATTTTTTTTTTTCTACAGGGCAAGTTGTCAGATGAAGATCTTTGGGCAGGACAATATAATCAAATAGAGAAAAGTTTGAGTGAAGGAATCTCTGTGTGTGATCGTTGGGTTGACACTTGTAATAACCTCACTTCAATATACTGGAAGAGTGGAGCGGATCAGATGTGGGAAGGCAAACCATTTATTCCAGACTATTGTAAGAATGTCTCAAAGCGTCTGAATGAAATATTGTCCCTCAGAACATTACATAAACAACTCACCCGACTCTTATCTCTCAGCGAACAAGAAGATTTAAAAACGGCTGAAGCCTTTAAACCATTTAGTGGCTTAAAACCTGTACAATACAATCCTTATACAGAACCACTATGGCAGGCTGCTGTACGTCAATTTGAGAACTCTCTGAAACCGGCCGAACAACGTATTGCCGGTAAACTCAGATCACAGCTCAGACACATGAACTCAAGTGCATATCAACTCATGCAGGAATTCAAACGATATAAGGAACTCATCAAGAGAGAAAGTATACAAGCCGAACTCATAGCAGAGAGAGAGATGCTTCTAAGTGAATTAAGTAGTTACATCAGGACACTTCGTTCAGACTTCAGCACCACTTCAGTCAACGGTCCTCGTCGCCTTGCCAATGTTCCAGAGGTGGTCAGTAACATCTATTGGGTTAAGCCCATTCATGCTAAAGTTCTGGATATTGGTGAGTTAGGGAGAGTTTTTATATTTTAGGCTGTTGATTGTTTTTTATATTTTAGGCTCTTGGTTGTTTTTTATATTTTAGGCTATTGGTTGTTTTTTATATTTTAGGCTATTGGTTGTTTTTTATATTTTAGGATCTTGGTGGTTTTCTATATTTTAGGCTCTTGGTTGTTTTTTATATTTATATTTTATGTTTTCAGTTTATATACAGTACAGTACAGTATCACAAAAAAGTGTAAATACTTTTTGAGGGCACTGTACTGTACATATAAAATTTACCCATTTTATAATAACTGCTTCATTCACTACATACGAAAAATTGCTTGCATATCTTTCTATGAAATTACTTGCATATCTTTTTATGAAATTGGTTGCATATCTTTTTATAATAATTACTTCACTACATAAGATAATTTACTTGCATATCTTTTTACAGTATAATAATTGCTTCTCATTAGAAAAAAATTGCTTGCATATCTTTCTATAAAATTGCTTGCATATCTTTCTATGAAATTGGTTGCATATGTTGTTATAATAATTGGTTCACTACTGTACTGTACAGGCAAGACAGCAGATGCTCTACTGTCAGACTTGAGTGGACACGAGGAACTGAAGAAGAACATCAGTGAGTTTTGTGAAGAGTTGGAAGAATATCATAATGACCAATATGACTCCTGGTCCAGGGAAATGTTACACAGCATTGACACACAGGAACTCAGGTACCAGTAACACATTATTTACTACCATCTATAGTGTTAAGTTTTAGTTTGGTTCTAGAGGATAATATACACACCCAAATACCAAGTGAATAATGAAAGTTTACTGGATATGTATTCGTATAAAAAAGATACAGTGAAAGCTCCTTTATCCGGCATTCTGTTAACCGGAAACTTCCCGTATCCGGCATTTTTTTCATAAAAAGATAAATATAGTAAAAAAGAGCTGCCACGCTCAGAGCGCAGAGTAAGGATGGAGTGACGAGTGTTAAAAGTGAAGAGAAGTGTACTGTACTTTTACCTTACAAATGTAAATACAGTATTACAATTCGTATTAAGCATATTAAATGCATATAATAATTTGTACTGTATTAAGGTTTTTGCAGATGACTCATGAATGAAATGAGTCGTAAGCATGCGTGGTGGTGGTGGTGGAGGTGGTAGGGGGAGAGTAGGGGGAAGGGTGGAGATAGCGTGATATCGTTTGTTTACATTTTATTGAGCATATTCTGGTATTTCCTCCTTTTCTGTTCGAGAAAAACCTTCCTTCCGTTTTGTAAATGCACCACCTGACATGACTGAGTGTTGAAACTGGTGGTTAACTCGTAATTACTAATATTCTACCTCCATGGGATAGGCCTATATTCCCTTGACCTTGAGCTAGGGTGAATGGAAACTAAGGGTAGGGGGGGAAGGAGTGTGGGAGAAGTGGTGGCAACACACACACACACACACTCGCTCGTTATGTATAAGAACTCCTCGGATTTATTTGAGAGTCAACTGTATATATACATAAATAGGTATGTAATGATGTGTAAATAATGTACCTACCGAAATACGTTGCATCGGGGTCCATTAAATCGATATTTAACTGTACTTTAACTTAACTTGTGAATGAATATAGAGTAACGTAATTTTAAAGTACACTTTCTTGTATCCGGAAATTTCTCGTATCCAGAACATTCTCGGTCCCAATGGTGCTGGATAAAAGAGCTTTCACTGTGTATAGATTATCATTGTTTGAAATAAAAGAGAACTATACATATCACTTAGATTAGCAGATGTATAGATGTACAGTATAGCAGATGTATAGATTATCATTGTTGTAAATAAGAAATCTATACATAGCACTTAGATTAGCAAATGTATAGATGTACAGTATAGCAGATGTATAGATTATCATTGTTGTAAATAAAAGAGATCTATATATAAGTACTTCTAGATTAGCAGATGTATAAGAGATCTATACAGCATAATTTTTCGGCAGCCTGGCTACAGATGCACCAGTGTTGTCGTTCAGTAAGGGAAGGTTACTGAGAGTGAACTACAACCCTAGACTGGTGGGTTTAATAAGGGAAGTGAGTCAGTTGGCTATACTGGGACACAGCTTACATCCCAAGATTATCAAGATGGCTCAGTTAGCACAACAGTTTATGAAGCAAGCCAAAACATTGGAAGAGGTAAGTAATGCTTATGTTGTTTATATATACTGTATTAACTTTATGTTGTTTATGAGTATTTCCTTTAATTTAAAACACTGGAAGAGGTAATTAATGTTATGTTATTTATTATTATTCACTTTATGTTATTATTATTCACTTTATTATAAAACTTTATATCATTATGAATGTTCACTTTACACTTTTTAATATTTCCATCTTATTGAATGTAAAGAAAAAGAGAATCATATTTTCGTCCACCATCACCACCTTATAATAAATAGTATTTTTGTATTTTTTCTTTTTTTTTCCAGATTGCTAATTTTCACAACACGATTGGAGACCAGATGATTCCCTCACAACGTCCCATGATGCTTGAAGCAGCTCTGGCCTTGTCAGGATTAGTACAGGAACAAACTACCATCACTTGGTCTAATACAACACAACTTGATGCTTATATTGCCAAGCTTAAAGCAGCAACACACAGACTAGCAAGGGAAAATAAACAACTAGCTCAATGTCATCTCATTATTAAAGAAAGGGTATGTGTGTGTGTGTATGTGTGTATGTATGTATGTGTGTTATATTATTAAAGAAAGGGTATGTGTGTGTGTGTATGTGTCATATTATTATTAAAGAAAGGGTATGTGTGTATGTATGTGTGTCATATTATTATTATTAAAGAAAGGGTATGTGTGTGTATGTATGTGTGTGTGTGTGTGTGTCATATTATTATTAAAGAAAGGGTATGTATGTGTGTATGTGTGTGTGTATGTGTGTCATATTATTATTAAAGAAAGGGTATGTATGTGTGTATGTATGTGTGTTATCTGATTATTAAAAGAAAGGGTATGTATGTGTGTTATCTGATTATTATTAAAGAAAGGATATATATGTGTGTGTGTCATATTTATTATTAAAGAAAGTGTATGTGTGTGTATGTATGTGTGTCATATTATTATTAAAGAAAGGGTATATATGTGTATGTCATCTGATTACATTAAAGAAAGTGTGTGTGTGTGTGTGTGTGCGCGTCTTATACAAGAACATCCACGGTATTCCCACAACCCTCCTTTTAATAATGTTTATATTATTGCCACAGGTACTAACATTAATGAACACCGACTTACTAAGACATCAGGCAAGGTGGAAGGAATTACTGAAGGAGATGCGTTCCGTTATGCATCAACTGGAAGAGAAAGGCTTTGTGGATCAGAAGTCGTGGTGTTCTCACTGGGATCGGCAACTGTACAAAGCACTCGAACATCAATATCAACTCGGAATTGAAGCTCTCAACCAAAACCTTCCTGATTTCAAAGTGGAGTTAACATATAGGTTAGTTGACATTATTATTATTATTATTATTATTATTATTATTATTATTATTATTATTATTATTATTATTATTATTATTATTATTATTATTATTATTATTATTATTATCATTATTATTATTATTATTATTATTATTATTATATTTGTATAATTACATTATATATGTGTTAGAGTAATCATTGTTCTCGATACAGATAATTAGTTGATGGAGTACTGTATTTATATTTGTGTTTCTGTGACAGACAACAAAGGCTTCAGTTCTTGCCACCAATGGAAGAAATCCGTATGAAGTACTACGGACAACTTAAGAGATTCCTTGCCATACCCTATCACTTTAAGGTGAGTGAATGATATACTAAAATATAATACATATACTGTAATACATCTTGTGAAACAGTCTATGCTAAACAATTTGCAGATGTACTGTACAGCCACAGTCAAATATCCACCGACACTTTCCTTCCATCATAGTAAATATCGGTGATAAAGAACAACACATTTATGATTTTGCAGCACCTAATAATAATAATAATAATAATAATAATAATAATAATAATAATAATAAATATCTTGGTAATAAAGAACAACACGTGTATGATTTTGCAGCACCTCATAATAATAATAATTGAGGAGGTTGAGTTGACGTAAGGTGTTGTTGTATGATTATATTTTGATATGATACTGATTTATTTGCACGATGGAAGGAAAGTGTCGGTGGATATTGGATTGTGGCTGTACAATAGGTCCTTAAGGGGAGAGTATACTTTTGTTACATTGGAGTACCTTGATTCCTCCAAAGTATGCCAGGATACAGAATCAGAAGAGCAAAAATAATGGTGTTCTGTTGTTGCTAGGAATAGTTTGGAGGATTCAGTTGCTCCAGATTTACCAACACAAAACCTCCCCCTTAACTAGAAATATATACTGTATTGATAATTAGTTAGTAAAATTATAAAATGAGTTGTGTTATTATTTGTGATGATTTAACTGGGAATGTACTGTACTGTACTAATAATTAGTTAGTAAAATTATAAAAATGAGTTGTGTTATTAATTTGTGATGATTTAACAGGGAGGGAGTGTACTGTACTGTACTAATAATTCGTTAGTAAAATTATAAATATGAGTTGTGTTATTAATTTGTGATAATTTAATTAACAGGGAGTAAATGAAGTGAATGAACACCCAGTCTTCCCCACCATTGTTGACCGTAACGCCCATCGCTTCGGTCAACTCTTTCAACGAGCAGAGGAACTGTTTGAACGCCTGGAGAGTGTCAAGGAACGCTTCTTAGATCTGTGTGCCCTGGGTTCCTGTGATATCGAACTACTGGTGGAGAAGAACTGTAAGACTGCTGAGGATTGGGACAGGTAAGGGGGTTATGACTTTTGTACTGAGGGTGTTAGGATGACTTTTGTACTGAGGGTGTTATGACTTTTGTACTGAGGGTGTTATTATGACTTTTGTACTGCTTTGTAACTACTGTACTCTGTTATATTGTAATACTTTGTAACTGTGATTGTAAGCATGGATGGATCTACAGTATTACCATTACAATACAGTCAGCATTTCACTTAATTAAAGGGGGTGTGGGAATAGGGGGACAGGCTTGGGGGGGGGGTTTGGGGGGTGCAGGAGTAGAGGGGACAGGCTTGGAGGGGTTGAGGGGGTTAGGGGGTTGCGGGAATAGGGGGACAGGCTTTCTACCCACTCCAAGCCTGTCCCCCTATTCCCGCACTCCCCCAAATCCCCCACCAAGCCTGTCCCCTACTCCCACCCCCCCTTTTACTGGTGAATTGGAAAGTGTTTGATTCCTCCAAAGTTTGCCAGGAAACAAATGACTGTTTCCTGGAATAGTTTGGAGGAATCAGTAACCCTCCAATTTACTACCAACAGGAAAATGGATTCCCCTTAACATTATACTGATTTTACAGGAACTTTCGGGCTTCGAAAGCAAAGGGACAAGAAATTGGAAAGTTGCCAAATACAGAAGAGAAACTGGACTGCTTCAGCATCAGTTTCCAGCCACTCAGAGTAGAACTGGAAATTATGAACCGTCGCTACTGGGATATTTTGGTTCAGGCTCTTCATAATGCAATCATCACAGACATTAACACCATTGAAAAATTTACTGAAGAGGCTGTTGAGGTGATGATAATTATATTCATCCATGTTGTTGACACTTCACGCACTTCTTGTAGCAACTAGAAAATATAGTTAATTAATTTCCTCACATCAATCTTATTTAGTTATGTTATTTGACTATAGTCTGTTCAAAACTTGTGTTCCGCTGGTCTCTTATGCTTAGATAGATAGAATAAGATAGATAGATAGATAAACAGATAAGAGATAGATAGAAATATAGATAGAAATATATAGATAGAAATAGATATACAGTAGATATAAAGATATAGATAGAAATAGAGACAGATAGATAGAGGAAAATGGAACACACGTTTTGAACAGAGTATAGTACAGTACTTGAATCAGTCAGCAGAACCAGGCCTATATTTTGCCCTGGGAGAACATCAATAACAACAACAACAACAACAATGCCTATATTTTGATGAGAATAAAAAAGACCCCTTAATATAAAACCAATGCTCTGTGTCGGAATTCCTGAGGCCGACTGTTCTTACCTATTTGTATCTTAACAGGATTGAGTCAAGCTCGTCATGTCCCACATTTTAAATCACAATGATCATATTTTTCTTTAAAATTAAGTCTATTTTTGACACACACCACTTCTTCTCTACATATGTGTGTGTGTATATATGTGTGTGTGTTTACAGGTTCTCAGACGACAACCCCAGACCGTTGAGGAGATAGCCAATGCGAGTAACAAACACGCAGAGTACGCTAAACGAACAGAGGAGATGGTGGAACTGTACAACGAAGCTGAACGCAAGAACAAAACACTAGCCTCCTGGACCAAAGAACGAGTGGAACAATTGTCTCGGGTTACCATGCAGTGGGACAACTACAAAACACTCATGGAAAATCATGAACAAATTGTGGCTAAACAGGTTTGTATTGTTTGTATATCTTGACCTTCAGAAAAAACAAAAAACAAAGGTACCCTAGTTATTTTTTTCTACTTAAGAGGATGATAATTATATTCTTTTGGTACAGTTGCCAAAAAAAGGTATTGCGACAACTATTGATACAACATTAAATATATTAATGTCCATAGTTGTTTGTAGGGATTATGAGTATGTATTACAGAAGGATATATATATATATTTCCTTCTGGTATACATGCTTATAGTCCCTACAAATAGTTGTGGATATTACTATGATTAAACTTCTATCAAGATTTGTCGCAATACCTTTTTTGGCAACTGTACATAGGAATGCCTTGATTCCTCCAAACTGTGTCAGAAAACAGGGCCAGTGTATAAATATAACGGTATACAACTGTTGCTTGGAATAATTTGGAGGTGTCCGATGTATAAAATATTATCATAATTGTCTACATTAGAACTAAAGTCATATTTTAATGTTTCAGATTGAATCCATAATGGGTAACCTGGAAAGTCAAACCAACAATTTTAACAGCGAGGTTGAGAAGTTTGGCATGCGTTGGTATCAGCTACGCCCCAAGGAAGACCAGCTGGAGTCTGACGCCGACGTGCAAACCTCCATCGCCTTCATTGCCGAGAAGAGATTAGAGTGGGACCAACTGATGGAAACGAGGGACAGACTTAATAAGGAATATGCACACTTCAACATGGGTGAACCCTTTTTCCCCGAGGTAGAAGGCATTGAAGGGGATATACAGAATCATGAGAAGGTGTGGGGACTCTTTGATGAATTTAATAACAGTATGCAACAATTTGCTGACGAGGAATGGATTGTCTTTAGAAGCAAGACTTACAAGTTTGAGGAGTTTCTTAACAATTGGGGTAAGTTATGGGATTTCTTACTTAATTAAAGATATATTTTAGTGTTGGTATATATATTCAGAACAACTAACTTATTTTTTCCAACTGTTCCCTGCAACAACACACCATTATTTCGGATAAGGGTGTGTGGAAATAGGGGACAGGCTTGTGGTGGGGGTTAGGGGTGCGTGCGGGAATAGGGGACAGGCTTTCCACCCACCCCAAGCCTGTTCCCTTATTCCTGCACCCCCTAAAAAAAACCCAAGTCTGTCCCCCTACTCCCACCCACATCAAGCCTGTCCCTCTACTCCCACACACCCCAAGCCTGTCCCCCTACTCCCACACACCCCCCAAAAAACCCAAGCCTGTCCCCCTACTCCTCCCCCCAAGCCTGTCCCCCCCCAACTCCCAACCCCCAAGCCTGTCCCCCCCAACTCCCAACCCCCAAACCTGTCCCCCCCAACCCCCAAGCCTGTCCTACTACTCCTACACACCACCTTACTTAATAACACAACACCTATTACTATATTATCCCACTGGTTCTTTACAGGAGACAAATTAAGATCGTCAGGAGAGACAACCCCCGTAACCGTCCGAGTTATACATGACCTTGAGAAGTATAGAGTAATGTTACCTGTACTGAAATATGTCCGTGGTGAAGTGTTCTCAGAGAAACATTGGATAGAGATGTATAGTCTTCTGGGCATTCCCACGACTACAACCCTCGATAAACTCACATTTGGACATTTTCTCAAGGTAAACTTGGCCCGGAATTCATTGTACAGTGTACTGGGAATTGGACTGTGTGTGTGTGTGTGCATAAACAGATTTATGTTTAAAGTTGTTTTGTGTGTGTGTGTGTGTGTGTGTGTGTGTGTGTGTGTGTGTGTGTTTGTGTGTGTGTGTGTGCATAAACAGATTTATATATAATTCTTTTTAATATGTTATGTATGTGAGCATAAACAGGTGTACAGTCGGTGGCAGAAGTCCCGTCACTTCACCTGCTTCACCGAGACATGCAGTGTTCACGGCCTCGAGAAATATGAACGTTTTCTACACCTAACAAACTCGAGTCTATGAACATGGCTGGTGTGCCTCGGTGAAGCAAATGAGGCGACAGCACTCTTGCCCACGACTGTACTGTATATTTAATGTGGATATAATATTGTATAGTACTGTTTATATAATGTGGATATAATATTGTATAGTACAGTACTGTTTATATAATGTGGATATATAGTACTTATTCTAAACCTTTCTATCCCATGGTACTGTATAGGTAAGGGATGAATTAGTCCACCACACTGACACCTTGAAGGAAATGAACTCCAAGGCTGCGGGTGAAATAGTGATCCGTCAAGCCTTGGGTGAACTGGATGTCTGGGAAGTGGATGCCAGATTTATCCTTGTACCTCACATTGATTCTGGCAACAACCAAATCTCACTCATCAAAGAATGGAAGGACATCATTAATAAGGTGATTTTATATCTATTAAAATACTGTACAACATATTAACAAGGTGATTTTATATCTATTAAAATACCACACATTAATAAGGTGATTTTATATCTATTAACTTGACAACATACTTATATCTAACACATTAACAAAGTGATTTTATATGTAGTAAATTGATGTTTTCCCAGGCTTGTCTTATTCATCACCATACAGTACAGACTAAGTCATTTACTAAGCTTGTGTTCAAAGGGTATAATTATGTGTTAAATTTAATCTTGTTATCTTGAGGGCATGAGTAATACATTGTCCCACGGGCCAGATTGTGGAGTGGTTTGTGTAGGAGATGTGTAGCTTGTAGGTGATACTTGAGCCTTGAGATGCAGCAGCAGAGGTGGCATCAGGCAGTGTGTAGGTTCTGTAGGTTCTTGTAGGTGATACTTGAGCCTTGAGGGTGACTATATCGTGGCGAGATGCAGCAGGAGAGGTGGCATGAGGCAGTGTGTGTAGTGTTGTGAGTCCTGGTGACTGGAGCAGGAGTGGAGACATGTTCCTAAAGTCTGTTCAAAACTTGTGTTCCGCTGGCCTCTTATGCTTAGATAGATAGAAATAGATAGATAGATAGATAGACAGATAAGAGATAGATAGAAATAGAGACAGATAGAGATAGATAGAAAGATATAGATAGAAATAGATATAGATATAAAGATATAGATAGAAATAGAGACAGATAGATAGAGGAAAATGGAACACACGTTTTGAACAGAGTATAGCATGGGTAGCCAGGCCGGGACACGAGCAGGTCACTGATGGGCAAGGGAGCATGAGGATAAAGGAGTGATTGGAGGATCACTACAATATATTTAAGTGTATCATTTGTTTGTACATTTTAATTAATGGTTGTGACTTTGTTGTTAATAGGTAGGGGATCACCAGAGCTTACTACAATCGTTGAAGGACTCTCCATACTTCCCTGCCTTCGCTGACAGAGCCCGGGTGTGGGAACAACGTCTGGCTGACCTGGATGAATACCTCTCCAACCTTAATCATATCCAGGTACAGTACAGTACTCTATAGTATAAAAAATTACACTACCGGTATAGTATAATATGATGTGATGCTGCCAGTTACATGAAGTTACAGTACAGTATATAGTATTTACTGTATATAATTTGTTTGTATATTCTTCCTCTTATTTTGAGCTAGGGGAAATGTACAGTTGCCAAAAAAGGTATTGCGACAAATCTTGATAGAACTTTAACCCTAGTAATATCCACAACTATTTTTATATGGACTATAAGCATGTATAACAGAAGGAAATATACATATCCTTCTGTATTGCATACTTATAATCCCTACAAATAATTATGGACATTAATATATTTAATGTTGTATCAATAGTTGTCGCAATACCTTTTTTGGCAAATGTACTTTAACTTGGTGTGTACTGTACTTGTATGAAAAACTGAATTATTCTTGTTTTTGTTTTGAGCACAAGTGTGTCATTGTACAGTACTGCAATACTGTATAGTCCTGTTAGCTTTTACCTGTCAGGAATGTAGCATAAGTTCATGTATTATTATTATTATTATTATAAGTTGATGTGTTATTATTATTATTAGTTGGTGTGTTATTATTATTATTATTATTATTAGTTGGTGTGTTATTATTATTATTATTATTATTATTATTATAAGTTGGTGTGTTATTATTATTATTATTATTATTATAAGTTGGTGTGTTATTATTATTATTATTATTATTATAAGTTGGTGTGTTATTATTATTATTATTATTAGTTGGTGTGTTATTATTATTATTAGTTGGTGTGTTATTATTATTATTATTATTATTATTATTATTAGTTGGTGTGTTATTATTATTATTATTATTATTATTATTATTATATTATTATTATTATTATTATTATTATTATTATTATTATTATTAGTAGTAGTAGTAGTAGTAGTAGTAGTAGTAGTAGTAGTAGTAGTAGTAGTAGTACTAGTAGTAGTAGTTGGTGTGTTATTATTATTATTATTATTATTATTATTATTATTATTATTATTTTTATTATTATTATAAGTTCGTGTGTTATTATTATTATTATTATTATAAGTTTGTGTTTTATTATTATTATAAGTTTGTGTTTTATTATTATTATAAGTTTGTGTGTGGTGGTATGAACTGAATAACTTTTGTCGTCGTTGTTGTTTGTTTACAGCGCAAATGGGTTTACCTGGAGCCCATCTTTGGTCGAGGTGCTCTACCCAACGAACAAGGACGCTTCCGCCGAGTTGACGACGACTTCAAATCGATCATGGGGGATGTAGCGAGGGACAGCAAAGTGGTGTCGTTGTGTCGCATTAATGGCATCAGGACGACACTAGTTACACTCTTAGACCAGTTGGCAAGGTACAGTTGGACACAGGAATGGGTGGTACAGCCCAGTAGGTGAACGATACTTGTCCCATTTTGAGTAACCATTGTGTGTCTATTATCAGGTAGTTGCTTTTTATTACCATCCTCAATATTGACTTCTGCCCCTGATGTCTCCTGTTTGGCACTAAGGAACACACACACACACACACACACACACACACACACACACTCAATACTGACTTCTGCCCCTGATGTCTCCTATTTGGCACTAAGGAACACACACACACACCCTCAATACTGACTTCTGCCCCTGATGTCTCCTATGTGACACTAAGGAACTTTATATTGGGAGAAATGGACCATCTTTCACTTGGGCTGTACCATCCATTCATGTCTCCATCTGTACACTACTTTATTAAGGTGGTACAGTAATTCTTTTTTTGGTACATTGGAGTGCCGTGACTCCTCCGAAATATGCCAGGAAACAGGACCAGAAGGGCAAAGATAATAGTGTTCTGTTGTTGCTTGGAATAGTTTGGAGGATTCAGTTGCTCCACAATTACCAACACAAAACTTCCCCTTTAATACTCTTGTACACATATGCAATCATTTGATTAATTTATTTTTATGTTTAGTTTTTTTTTATTTATTTGATGATTATTGTGTGTTCTTTCATACATTTCGAATAATTAATATTTCTATTGTAATTATTTAAATTGTTCTGACAATGTTTATATTTTTTTCATGTTTTTTTTATAATTATTTTTTTTCAAGATATAATGATGATTTTTGGATTTTTTTTTTCCAAGTTTTTTTGCTGATATTTGTCACAGTACGTGTGTCTAGAGAGCCATCATCATCATCATACCATTACCACACCATCATCAATTCAATAAAATAATGTTGTTTGTTGCCTATGGTATTGTACCGCCCCAGATGTCAGAAGAGCCTCAATGAATACCTGGAAGAGAAGCGATCCACATTCCCACGCTTCTACTTCATTGGAGACGACGACCTTTTGGAAATTCTGGGTCAGGCCACCAACCCAGAGGTCATTCAGGTCAGTCAAATTACCTTCTTTGTTTGGCTGTACACTCTCCTCTGTTTTTAGGCTACAGTAGGTTAGGTTACTGAAGGGGTCGCATAAAGTGAATTTCACATAAAGTAAATTTTACATTTCCATATGAAATAATGGTATATATATATATATGTTTGGCGGGAACTTTAACTTGAAAATTGAGCCTCCTTGTTCATGTTATTTTAAGAGTTCGTGTAAATTGCATTTAATAAATTTTTTTCATGATTCGCACTTTTTCAAATTCGCATAATTTAAACTCGCATAAAAAGAGAGGAGAGTGTACAGTATATAATCACATTCAATATTTTAGTTAAAAGTCCAGAAGGTAGTAACTACACTAATTAATATAAAACTTTCTATTTTCCTTGACAGTCTCACCTTAAGAAACTTTTTGCCGGCATCCATTTTGTGAGATTTGACGAGAACAATTC
The DNA here is from genome assembly GCA_034508575.1 of Petrolisthes manimaculis. Taxonomy (NCBI): domain Eukaryota; kingdom Metazoa; phylum Arthropoda; class Malacostraca; order Decapoda; family Porcellanidae; genus Petrolisthes; species Petrolisthes manimaculis. The sequence continues at coordinate 155,775 of JAWZYT010000930.1, read as the reverse complement.
ACACATTGTTGCCATGAAGAGTTTAGAAGGAGAAGATGTTGCTCTTAAAAACCCAGTTAAGATCACCACACAAGTTGAGGTAAGATTGTGGCAACACTTTAATAATCCTTCAAGGGAAACTTTTGATATACCGGTACTGTATACAATTTTATACTGGGATGCTTTGTTGTGTAATGGTGTTGTTATAGGATTTATTTCATTTTTATGACATTTAACAGGATTTATTTATTTATTTATTATGACATGTAATAGGATTTATTTAATTTTTATGACACATAACAGGATTTATTTATGTATATTTTGACACAATAGGATTAATTTATCTTTTATCACACATAATAGGATTTATTTATTTATTATGACACGTAATAGGATTTATTTAATTTTTATGACATTTAACAGGATTTATTTATTTATTTATTTAATTTTTAATCATACATAACAGGATTTATTTATGTAATATCACACATAACCAGACTAATTTTCTTATTATGACACGTAATAGGATTTATTTAATTTTTTATCACAAGTTACAGGATTTATTTATTTATTTATAATGACACATAATAGGATTCATTTAATTTTTTATCACACATAACAACAGAGTATATTCATGTATTATGACATGTAACCAGATTAATGTGTTCATTATGACCCGTGACAGGATTGGTTAAGTCAGCTGAGTGATGAGATGAAGAAAACCCTGAGTCAACAACTGATGGAATGTTTGGCTGAAGGTCGTACAGAGTCTGGCATGGACCCACTCAAGTTCCCATCACAGGTATAGGAACCATACAATTAAGGGGGTGTGGGGATAGGGGGACAGGTTTGAGGGTGTGCGAGAATTGGGGGACAGGTTTGGGGGGTGCGGGAATAGGGGGTACGCGCTTGGGGGGGGTGCGGAAATTGGGGGACAGGTTTGGGGGTGTGCGGGAATAGGGGGACACGCTTAGGGGTGTGCAGGAATAGGGGGGAAAAATTTAGGGGAGTGCGGGAATTGGGGGACAGGTTTGGGGGGTTTTGGGGTGTGTGGGAATAGGGGGACAGGAAGGCTTGAGGGGGTTTGGGGGGTGCAAGAATAGGGGACAGGCTTGGTTGGGGGGGGGAGAAAGCCTGTCCCCTATACCTGCACCCCCCTAACCTAACCCCCCCAAGCCTGTCCCTCAACCCCCCCCCCCCTAAACCCCCCCTTACAATACAAGAGTTAATTGTTGTTGTTTTCACTTTTGTTTTGGATGTGTATAATTTCTTAACATTGAAATTAACTATAATTATCCAAAGGGGATATACTGTAGTTTCAATACTTTTTTTTGCCGACGACTGCACTGGTAATAATATAGTTTGTTTACATTGTCAATAATATAGTTTGTTTACATTGTCAATAATATAGTTTATTTACATTGTCAATAATATAGTTTGTTTACATTGTCAATAATATAGTTTGTTTACATTGTCAATAATATAGTTTGTTTACATTGTCAATAATATAGTTTGTTTACATTGTCAATAATATAGTTTGTTTACATTGTCAATAATATAGTTTATTTACATTGTCAATAATATAGTTTGTTTACATTGTCAATAATATAGTTTGTTTACATTGTCAATAATATAGTTTGTTTACATTGTCAATAATATAGTTTGTTTACATTGTCAATAATATAGTTTGTTTACATTGTCAATAATATAGTTTGTTTACATTGTCAATAATATAGTTTGTTTACATTGTCAATAATATAGTTTGATTACATTGTCAATAATATAGTTTGTTTACATTATTAATATTATAGTTTGTTTACATTGTCAATAATATAGTTTGTTTACATTGTCAATAATATAGTTTGTTTACATTGTCAATAATATAGTTTATTTACATTGTCAATAATATAGTTTGTTTACATTGTCAATAATATAGTTTGTTTACATTGTCAATAATATAGTTTGTTTACATTGTCAATAATATAGTTTGTTTACATTGTCAATAATATAGTTTGATTACATTGTCAATAATATAGTTTGTTTACATTATTAATATTATAGTTTGTTTACATTGTCAATAATATAGTTTGTTTACATTGTCAATAATATAGTTTGTTTACATTGTCTATAATATAGTTTGTTTACATTGTCAATAATATAGTTTGTTTACATTGTCAATATTATAGTTTGTTTACATTGTCAATAATATAGTTTGTTTACATTGTCAATAATATAGTTTGTTTACATTGTCTATAATATAGTTTGTTTACATTGTCTATAATATAGTTTGTTTACATTGTCAATAATATAGTTTGTTTACATTGTCAATAATATAGTTTGTTTACATTGTCAATAATATAGTTTGTTTACATTGTCAGATCCTGTGTCTTGCCGATGCCATTCTGTTCACCGAGCGCTGTGAGGAATCCGTCAAGGAAGGAGCACTCACACATTTCAAAAAGGAACTCGAGGTTTGTTATCTGTCCTAATATATATACTGTATGTTTTGAATCATGCTTTTAGTTAATTATGATGATGTTTTGTATCTTGTTTTTAGTTAATTATGAGATTGTTTTGTATCCTATGTAGTGTTGTAGAGGTGTTTATTTTGTACTCCAATGTACCAAAAGTGTACTACGCTACCCTCATTGATTGATTACCTCCTAAAATGTTATCAACAGGCCAAGCTGGAGTCGTATACAAGTGTGGACCTGAGTAGCGGCGACTCGGCAGAGGAGAAAACAGACAGTCACGTACTTGAACTCAAACTAAAGGCTTTAATACTTGACACCATCCATAATATTGATGTAGTGAATGGTCTCCTTACTGCTGCCACCACTACTCTGTCGGACTGGGCCTGGCAGAAACAACTCAGGTTAGTAAACACTTCGAAACAGAAGCAAAATGTTGTGGTGATGAATCAAATACTGTATATTAAGTGGGTGTGGGAATAGGGGATAGGCTTGGAGGGGATTAGGGGGTGTGGGGATTGGGGATTGGGGACAGGCTTGGGGGGATTTTGGGATGTGTGGGGATAGGGGACAGGCTTGGGTTTTTTTTGGGTGGCATAGGAGTAGGGGGATAGACTTGGGGGTGTTTTTGGGGTGTGGGAATAGAGGGACAGGCTTTGGGGGGTTTTGGGGTGTGTGGGAATAGTGGGACAGGTTTTGGGGTGGTTTTGGGAGGTGTGGGAGTAGAGGGATAGGCTTGGGTTTTTTTGGGGGATAGGGGACAGGCTTGGGGGGATTTTTAGGGTGTGTCGGAATAGAGGGACAGGCTTGGGTGTGTATAATAATTGTGTTTTCTTTACAGGTTTTACATCAATGACAAAGGTTCAGCTTATATGAGAATGGTGGACTCCATGTTTGACTACACATATGAGTACCAAGGCAATGCACCCAAGTTGGTACATACTCCACTCACTGACAAGTGTTATCTTACAATGACACAGGTAACATAACAATTAACTAACGTGATAACAGTTAGCCCCAGTTGTTAAGTACCAAAGTATAATTATAATAGGTTTAAAAATAGCTGTAGAAAATAATTATATAACTAGTTTGATAACAGTTAGCCTCAGTTGTTAAGTACCAAAGTATAATTATAATAGGTTTAAAAATAGCTGTAGAAAATAATTATATAACAGTGAAATACATGACTCTAGTTAATTAGATTGATATACAGGGTGTCCAGAATTTTTTACCCGAAAATTTGGCATATGCATGCTTTATTAATTCTGAAAAGAAAATACTCTATTGATGTGATCTTTTTTTTTCTTAGTTTAGCGGTAATTGAGACATTTAATTAAGGGGGGGTGGGAGTAGGGGACAGGCTTTGGGGGGGTGCGGGAATATGGGGACAGGCTTGGGGTAAGTAGAAAGCCTGTCCCCCTATTTCTGCACCCCCCTAACCCCCAAGCCTGTTCCCCTACTCCTGCAACCCCCCAAAACGAACCCCCCCCAAGCCTGTCCCCCTATTCCTACACCCCCATAAATGTGTGACATTTGATCGAGGGAAATTTTGGGGTTGCAGGAGTAGGGGGACAGGCTTGGGGGATTAGGGGGGTGCAGGAATAGGGGGACAGGCTTTCTACCCACCCCAAGCCTGTCCCCATATTCCCGCACCCCCCCAAGCCTGTCCCCTACTCCCACCCCCCCTTAATTAAATGTCTCAATTACCGCTAAACTAAGAAAAAAAAAGATCACATCAACAGAGTATTTTCTTTTCAGAATTAATAAAGCATGCATATGCCAAATTTTCGGGTAAAAAATTCCGGACACCCTGTATATATATATTTAGTTTTGATGTAAAGAATGCTTATGTATTTTATTATAGGGCTGTATTGTATAGTACAGTACAGTGTTGTTGTTGGAGGTAAATTTGGAGCAACTAATTCCTCCTAACTGTTGTGTTTGTTTATTCATTGGGCCTGGTTCCTGATATACTTTGGAGAAATCAAGGCACTGCAATGTACAGTACACTCACAATCCAAAATTTGTATCCAGATGTTGTTGTTGAAGTTTCGAAACATTTATACTATTATAGTGTAGCAATTACAACGCTTATACTGTTTCATATTTGTATCCAGGTCTTGTTGTTGAAGTTTCGAAACATTTATACTATTATAGTGAACCAATTACAACGCTTATCCTGTTTCATATTTGCTTGAGTTCACTTAATACTCAATCAGGATATTTGAAGCAAACCTGGATACATATTTGGATTGCGAGTGTACCAAAAGTATACTATACACCCTTAATTAATGCATTTATGTTATTAATTAATTATGTTATTAATTTATTATGTTATTAATTAATTATGTTATTAATTTATTATGTTATTAATTTATTATGTTATTAATTTATATGTTATTAATTAATTATGTTATTAATTTATTATGTTATTAATTTATTATGTTATTAATTAATTATGTTTTTAATTAATTATATTATTAATTTATTATGTTATTAATCAATGAATATATTTTGTTTATTTTTGCAGGGAATGCATATGGGACTTGGTGGTAACCCATATGGTCCTGCAGGTACTGGCAAGACTGAGTCCGTTAAGGCTCTTGGTGGTTTGTTTGGTAGACAAGTGTTGGTGTTTAACTGTGATGAAGGTATTGATGTGAAGTCTATGGGTCGGATCTTTGTGGGTCTGGTCAAGTGTGGAGCCTGGGGATGCTTTGATGAATTTAATAGACTGGAAGAAGCTGTGTTGTCGGCTGTCTCCATGCAGATACAAACCATTCAAGCTGCTCTCAAGTCACATGCTGCTACCACTACTCTACTTGATAAAGAGGTACAGTTAAATACAAATATAAACATATTACCTGACTCCCATTTGGGGGTCCGAGCATCTGCACGACTTCGGTCAACCAGACTCGGGACAGTTCGGCCAGACAGTCTGGGGAACTACCGTACAACAACAACAAATATAAACATTAAGTAAAAACAAACATAGACATTAATTGATGATGTTGATAACAAAGAGGTACTGTACAGTTAAATACACACACAAACAATAATTGGTGGGGATTAAAAAAAAAGAGGAACAATAAAACACAAACGTAAACATGGATTGATGGGGTTAACCAATCATTTTTTTTTTTTACAATTTACCAGGTTCCGGTTGATCGCAATTCTGGAATATTTATCACGATGAATCCCGCTGGTAAAGGCTATGGAGGACGACAAAAACTACCAGACAACTTGAAGCAACTGTTCCGCCCCGTGGCAATGTCCAGACCAGACAACGAACTCATTGCCGAAGTCATACTCTTTAGTGAAGGCTTTAAAGATGCTAAGAGTCTAGGAAGAAAACTTGTGGCCATATTTAGTCTATCCAAGGAACTTCTCACCCCACAACAACACTATGACTGGGGACTACGAGCACTTAAAACTGTTCTCAAAGGTTCAGGCAATCTGCTACAGAATTACAGGTAAGGAAAGGTACAGTGATGGGTGATAGTAGTAGTGGACCAGTAAGGAAAGGTACAGTGATGGGTGATAGTAGTAGTGGACCAGTAAGGAAAGGTACAGTGATGGGTGATAGTAGTAGTGGACCAGTAAGGAAAGGTACAGTGATGGGTGATAGTAGTAGTGGACCAGTAAGGAAAGGTACAGTGATGGGTGATAGTAGTAGTGGACCAGTAAGGAAAGGTACAGTGATGGGTGATAGTAGTAGTGGACCAGTAAGGAAAGGTACAGTGATGGGTGATAGTAGTAGTGGACCAGTAAGGAAAGGTACAGTGATGGGGGATAGTAGTAGTGGACCAGTAAGGAAAGGTACAGTGATGGGTGATAGTAGTAGTGGACCAGTAAGGAAAGGTACAGTGATGGGTGATAGTAGTAGTGGACCAGTAAGGAAAGGTACAGTGATGGGTGATAGTAGTAGTGGACCAGTAAGGAAAGGTACAGTGATGGGTGATAGTAGTAGTGGACCAGGGTACAAGGAGTGTATGAAAAGGTGAGTCTTCTAAACCTCTCTCAACGTTGAAAAGGGTTTGGAAAAATTCACTTGTTAGAACTGTGTTGAGTATGTGTTTAAGGGAAGGGAATAGTTTAGGCATGTTGGTATGTAATGCTTCCTCCAAACTATTGCCAGCAACAACAGAACACCATTACTTTTGTTCATCTGGTTCTGTTTCCTGGCATACTTTGCTGGAATCAAGGCACTCCAATGTAACAAAAAAAAAAAAAAATAAGTGTATTGCCCTCATAAGAAATTCCATAGATTTCTCTTTCCAAATATTCCTTCTCATTTCTATTTTGTTGGTGTAACTTGACAGAAAGAAAATGTCCGAAGAGGAACAGTCCAGCGAGTTAAAACCAGACGTGGAAGCAGAGTTAGTGGTTCAGGCTCTACGTATTAATACACTCTCCAAACTCACCTTCTCTGACAGTTCCAGGTATGTATGTATGTATGTACTGTATGTATATATGTATGTACTGTATGTATGTATGTATGTATGTATGTATGTACTGTATGTATGTATGTATGTATGTATGTATGTATGTATGTACAGTTAAACCTCGTTATTTTGGACTAATAGGGGGGAGAGGGTGTCCGTTTTTGCGGTTTGACCGTTATAGCGACGAATTTTTACGAGGGGTACAAAAAAAAAAAAAAAAAAGTGTATGTGCAAAAATTACCACAAAATATAGATACTGTACAGTTGACTCTCGAATAACGCAATTTTGAGTAATGACTGAAATGAGTGTGGGACATCCGTGGTGGTGGAGGTGGTAGGGGGGAGAGTAGGGGGAAGAGGGGAGATAGTGTGTGATATCGTTTGTTTACTTTTATCAACCACACACTCTGGTGTTTCCTTCTCCTTTCTCTGTCCGAGAAAAACCTTCCTTCTTGATATGAAACCTTCCGTTTTGTAAATGCACCACCTGACATGAAGCTGGTGGTTAACTCGTAAATTACTAAAAATGAGTGAGTCAAACACAAGGTGACAACGCATGTTAGGCCTATATTCCCTTGACCTTGAGCTAGGGTGAATGGAGACTGAGGGTAGGGGGGGGGGGGGAAGGAGCGAGGGTGAAGTGGTGGCAACACACACACACACACACACACCCACGCTTCGCAGACGACAGTGATATCATTTCATGACATGTTCATAATGATTTCACTCATTTTGTATAAGAACTCCTCGGATTTATTCGCGAGTCAACTGTATATATACATAAATAGGTATGTAATGATGTGTAAATAATATACCTACTGTACTGTATAATGTAAACAATATATTAGAAAAAAATAGAGAAACAAAAATTCAGAAAAAAAATCTTCAGCTGATTGTGTCCGTTATAACCGAAATCCGTTATAACGGGGTCCGAAATAACGAGGTTTAACTGTATGTACTGTATGTATGTATGTATATATGTACTGTATGTACTGTATGTATGTACTGTATGTATGTATGTATGTATGTATGTATGTACTGTATGTATGTACTGTATGTATGTATGTATGTATGTATGTATGTATGTATGTATGTATGTACTGTATGTATGTACTGTATGTATGTACTGTATGTATGTATGTATGTACTGTATGTATGTATGTATGTACTGTATGTACTGTATGTATGTACTGTATGTATGTATGTATGTATGTATGTATGTATGTACTGTATGTATGTACTGTATGTATGTACTGTATGTATGTATGTATGTACTGTATGTATGTATGTACTGTATGTATGTAGGTATGTATGTATGTATGTATGTTGTGTATGAATTGAAACTTTCTGTGAGATTCTGTTGTTGGTGAATTGGAAGGTGTGTAATTCCTCCATACTGTGACACAAAACAGATCTTCTATTATACCCTGTTCAAAACTTTTGTTCCTTTTGGCCACTTATGTATGCATAGATAGATAGAAATACATAGATACATACATAGATAGAGCGATAGATAGATATATAAATAAAGATAGTTAGATAGATAGAAATAGATAGATAGAAATAGCGATAGATAGACAGACAGAAATAGCTAGATAGATAGAGGCTATAGTGGAACACAAATTTTGAACAGACTATAGTAACACTGAAGACATCTGGTTTCTGGTATAGTTAGTAGGAATCATATTAATAGCCTTCCAATTCACCAGTAAAAGAATCTTCCCTTAATATTTTTGTATCCGTTCTTCAGATTCGATGACCTTGTACGAGACGTGTTCCCCGATGTTAAATTCCGAGGCGTTGGATACGAAAGCCTGGCTGAAGTATTACAAGAAGTCTTCCAAGAGATGAGCTTAATTCCCAACGAACGTCAGATCAAGAAGGCCCTGGAGTTGTACGAGCAGCTACAACAACGTATGGGCGTCGTGATTGTAGGTCCATCAGGCTCTGGTAAAACAACACTATGGCAGACACTGAGACAAGCCTTACTCAAGATAGATACCAAGATTAAGAAGTATGTAATGAATCCCAAGGCGATGCCACGTCAACAACTGCTGGGACACATTGATCATGATACAAGGGAATGGTCGGATGGTGTACTCACGGCCTCTGCCAGACAAGTAGTGCGTGAACCAACCGACGTCACCTCGTGGATTATATGTGATGGTGATATTGACCCAGAGTGGATAGAATCACTTAACTCAGTACTGGATGATAACCGATTACTAACGATGCCTTCAGGAGAGAGAATACAGTTTGGTCCCAATGTTAACTTTATATTTGAAACTCATGATCTGTCTTCAGCTTCCCCTGCCACCATCTCACGTATGGGTATGATATTCCTGAGCGATGAAGATACCAATATTCATGCTGTGGTTAATGCTTGGCTTAATTCTCAAAGTGAAAAGTCTAAGTCCTATTTGGAGCCCTACATTGAACAGTATTTCTTCCAAGCACTTGAGTGGGTTTTAAAGGCTGGTGAAGCACAAGTAGAAACCACTCTTGTTGGTTGGGTATTAAATGGACTCTCACATCTACATGAAGTCACCAGTAAGTCCCACTTTGCCTTGGCTTTGATACGTGGACTGGGAGGCAACTTACCAGAGACGGCCAGGACGGAGTTTGCACGTGAAGTATATTCCTGGGTCGGAGAACACGTGTCCGATCAACGTAAACCTCTCAACACTTATTACGACGCTACCAGAGATCGCCTCGAGGCCTACACGTCCGACATCACAGATAATGTTAATATCAATAGTTCAGATGTACCGTTGATACTCACAGCAGATGCTAAATGCTCACTGGATTATTTTGGTCCGTGGCTTCAACTGGAAACACAACAACCCTTCATTCTTGTGGGACCGGAAGGATGTGGTAAAAGGTACATAGGCAATTATTTACTCCATTTATATTCCTTCATTTTATTCCTCTCATTTCCCAGTTAGTTATTTTCTTGAGCATATATAATTATATAGTAATTTGTTTAAGTTAGAATAGTTTGTTGCTGATTTTTACTACACAACTGTTTCACTTAAGAGGAGATTCTATTGTTGTTAAATTGGAAGGCTATTGATTCCTCCGAACTATACCAGAAAACAGACACCCTCAATGGTACACAAATAGGGGATCTGTTTGATGGCATAGTTTAACTGGAGGAATCGGAAAACTTCTTAAACGCCAACAAAATAATCGTCCCTTTAATCAGCCCTTATTTAGTTTGGAGGAATCTTAGGCCCGTAGTTTTAAAACATTTGAGGGACCTTACTGGAGCTCTATGAACCCTCCAAATAATCCAGCCCACATAACGCTTCAGTGTTTCGAATAGGGAATCTGTTGCCTGGAGTAGTTTGGAGGGTTCATAGAGCTCCAGTAAGGGCCCTCAATTTTTTTAAAACTACGGGTGTTAGACCTTCCAATTTAATCCTCAAAAGAATCTCCCATTAATTAACTGAGAATATATTTGTGTTTCAGTCTGTTGCTTCACCACTGTTTCTCAAAGTTAAGGAGTACACAAGTGACCATGATTCATTGCAGCGCCTACACTGCACCACAACATGTACTACAGAAACTGTCTCAAGTAAGTGTATCTGACACACACACACACACACACCTTACACTTCACACACACTTTACACACACACTTCACACACACACTCTTCACACTCACACTTCACACACACACACATACACACTTCACATTTCACACACACACTTCACACACACACACACACACACACACACACACACACACACACTTCACACACACACACACACACACACTTCACACTCACACTCACACTTCACACACACACACACACACACACAAACAATGTAACCTTACAATAAACGACAACAACTTATTTTAACCTCACAGGAAATAATAAAAGTCCATTTTTCAGATGTGTATGGTGATATCAACCAACACTGGCCGAGTATATCGACCCAAAGACTGTGAGAGACTTATTGTATACCTCAAAGATCTTAACCTTCCTAAACCAGACAAGTGGGGAACCTGTCAACTCATTACCTTCCTTCAACAGGTACCATTATATTTGTTATGTCACTTCATTCCTAATTATAAATACCATAGAGGAGAAATTTCTATGCAGCATTTTATTATAATTACTGTTTATAGTATACTATTTTTTACCTTGTGAGACAATTATTATTTGTGGGATATAGTATGCTGAAAATATGAAACATTTATTTACTACTGTTTATAACATTTCTTTACAACGTAAGATGTTATTGTACATTCCTGAGGGTAATAATAATTGTTTACACGTTATCTAACTGTTTACTGTATATAGGTGGTGACAAACAAAGGTTTCTGTTTACTATAGGTGGTGACAAACAAAGGTTTCTGTTTACTATAGGTGGTGACAAACAAAGGTTTCTGTTTACTATAGGTGGTGACAAACAAAGGTTTCTGTTTACTATAGGTGGTGACATACAAAAGTTTCTGTTTACTATAGGTGGTGACATACAAAGGTTTCTGTTTACTATAGGTGGTGACATACAAAGGTTTCTGTTTACTATAGGTGGTGACATACAAAGGTTTCTGTTTACTATAGGTGGTGACATACAAAGGTTTCTATGATCACAATCTGGAGTGGGTTGGACTGGAAGGGGTACAGGTGGTGGCATCAATGACGGGCGGTTCAGCTTTGGGACGACATAAACTCTCTACAAGATTCACATCAATTGTCCGCATTGCTTCTGTTGGGTGAGATACTATGTTGTACTGTACTGTACTGTGCTTTTAATTAAGGGTGTGTGGGAATAGGGGTACAGGCTTGAGGGGGTTTTAGGGGACTGGCTTGTGGGGGTCGCCCTATTCCCCCCCCCCCCCAAACCCTCCCCTAGCCTGTCCCCTACTCCTGCACCCCCTTAAGGGGATAGTATACTTTTCATAGACTGGAGCACCTTGATTCCTCTAACCTAACTTAACCAAAGCTAACCTAACCTAATGTAATGTAATGTAATGTAATATAGCCTAACCTAATGTAATATAACCTAACCTAACCCAATGTTATATAAGCTAACCTAACCTAACCTAATGTAATGTAATGTTATATAACCTAACCTAACCTAATGTAATGTAATGTTATATAACCTAACCTAACCTAATGTAATATAACCTAACCTAACCTAACCTAACCTAACCTAATGTAATATAACCTAACCTAACCTAACCTAACCTAACCTAATGTAATATAACCTAACCTAACGTAATGTAATATAACCTAACCTAACCTAATGTAATGTAAGGTATGATAATGTAATCCCCAGGTACCCAGAACGTGAACAGTTAGTGAGTGTGTACAGTGTTTACCTGCAGTCAGTTCTGGGTAGTGTGTGTAGCAATCATCCTGCTTGGTCTACACCCACTAAGGCACAACAGTTGGCAACCTCTATGGTCACTATTTACAACCAGGTCAGTCTTATTAGGGTCGCAGGTGAAAATATTAGTACTGTACTGTAGTATTTACGACGATGGTATGGTAGTCAAGAACATTCATAGTGTTAACGATGGTGTAGTATTGGTCTATGAAGTCATCGTATCAACACCATGGTGGTAGTCAAGAACATTCATTCGTTGAAATATTTGATATGTGAGTAACTTGATAAATAATAATAATAATAATATGACCATTTTTATATGAGGTTCTTTAATAAATAATAATATTAATAATAATATGACCATTTTTATATGAGGTTGTTACTATTATTGGTATGTTAATAACTTGATAAATAATGATAATAATAATAATCTGATACTTTTTGTTGAGAAGGTTCGTGATGCGTTCAGTGTTGACGACTACAGTCATTATCTGTTCACACCGAGGGATTTGACACGATGGACACTTGGACTACTTAGATACAACATACCACCGGATAATACAACACTACAACCATTATTACAGGTATTTACTATATAATAATAATAATTAGAATAATAATAATAATAATAATAATGAAGGTACAGTAAAGATAATAATGATAATAATAATAATAATAATAATAATAATAATGAAGGTACAGTACAGTAAATATATTGATGATAATACTAATACTAATACCGTAATAATAATAATAATAATAATAATAATATTAATGAAGGTACAGTAAAGATGATAATAATAATAATAATAATAATAATAATAATGAAGGTACAGTAAAGAAAATAATAATAATACAGTAATAATAATAATAATAATAATGATAATAATAATAATAATAATAATGAAGGTACAGTAAAAATAATAATAATAATAATAATAATAATAATAATAATAATAATAATGATAATAATAATAATAATAATAATAATGAAGGTACAGTAAAGAAAATAATAATAATAATAATAATAATGAAGGTACAGTAAAGATAATAATAATAAAAAATAAAAATAATAATAATAATGAAGGTACAGTAAAGATAATAATAATGAAGGTACAGTAAAGATAATACTACTACTACTACTACTACTAATACTAATAATAACAACGTGTATTCAGGTGTGGTTGTATGAAGCGTGTCGACTGTTCCGTGACAAGTTGGTTGAAGAGGAAGATGTCCAGAAGTTTGACGCAGCAATATTATCAACAACACAGTCCGATTGGAGCGTCGATTTACACGACCACATCACTCACTCTTATTTTGTTACTGCTGCTGTACCCAGTGTGAGTTAAGGGGGGTGGGGTTAGTGGGGACAGGCTTGGGGGGGTTAGGGGTGTAGGGTTAGGGGGACAGGCTTGGGGGTGTTAGGGGTGTAGGGTTAGTGGGGACAGGCTTGGGGGGGTTAAGGGTGTGCAGGATTAGGGGGGACAGGCTTGGGGGGGTTAGGGGGGTGCAGGGTTAGAGGGGACAGGCTTGAGGAGGGGGGTTTGGTGTGTGTGGGATTAGGGGGACAGGCTTGGAGGGGTTAGGGGGACAGGCTTGGGGGGGATTAGCGGGACAGGCTTGGGGGAGGTTAGGGGGACAGGCTTGGGGGGGGTTAGGTGGGTGTGGGATTAGAGGGACAGGCTTGGGAGGGGGGGGGGGGTTAGGGGGACAGGCTTGGGGGGTTAGGGGGACAGTCATGGTGGGGAATAGGGGTGTGTGGGATTAGGGGGACAGGCTTGGGGAGGGGGTTAGGGGTGTGTGGGATTAGGGGGACAGGCTTGGGGGAGTTTGGGGTGTGTGGGATTAGGGGGACAGGCTTGGGGAGGGGGTTAGGGGTGTGTGGGATTAGGGGGACAGGCTTGGGGAGGGGGTTTGGGGTGTGTGGGATTAGGGGGACAGGCTTGGGGGGGGTATTTATTCACCTGTTTTTTTTTTATGGATATTTTCAAGTTAGTTTTATTTATTTACCTGTTTTTTTTAATAATATTTTCAGATTAATTCATTTATTTCATCGCATTTTCAGATTCATTTATTTTATGGATATTTTCAAATTACTTTAACAGTTTCAAATTAGTTAATATATTTTATGGATATTTTCAGAATTATTCATTTATTTTATGGATATATTCAGATTAGTTTATTTATTTTATGGATATTTTAACTTTTTGTAATTTTGAAGTTGATCTTACTAACTGTACTATAGGTTAATAATACTTCATAGTAATATTTCTGTATCAGTATTCAAAGTGTTACAAAGAAATACTGTAGCTTTAATTAAGGTGAGATTATCTTGTTGGTAAATTGGAAGGTCTTTGATTCCTCCAAACTCAGGCCAGGAAACAACACACACACATCCCCTATTAGTACCATTGAGAGTGTGTGTGTGTGTGTGTGTGTGTGTGTGTGTGTGTGTGCGTGCGTGCGTGCGTGCGTGCGTGCGTGCGTGCGTGCGTGCGTGCGTTACTGCGTGCTTGCGTGCGTGTGTGCGTGCGCGCGCGTGCCTTCCAAAATGCCAACAAATTTAAAGAATCTTCGCTTAAGGTGGTAATTAACTTTTGTTACATTGGAGTGCCTTGATTCCTCCAAAGTATATATACCAGGAAACAGAAGAACCAGAGGAACAAAAATTAGGGTGTTCTGTTTTTGTGGCTTGGAATAGTTTGGAGGATTCAGTTGCTCCAGATTTACCAACACTGCACTTCCATCCTTAATTAAACCCCTTACTCTGCCCCCCCCCCCCCCCCACACCAGGTTGCCCCCGGTGCCCCTCTTCCCCCCCACGGGCATCAACTGGGCTGTATGAATCAAAAGGACTGGGAACAAATGGTGGAAGCTGCTGTACTCAGTTATAGCAGAGAAAAACAAGATCTTAACCTACTTATCTTCACTGAGGTATAATAATAATAATAATAATAATAATAATAATAATAATACTGTAATAATAATCTTATTTTCCTTGTCTTTACTAAGGTATAATAATAATAATAATAATAATCTTAATCTCCTTATCTTCACTGAGGTATAATAATAATAATAATAAACTTATTTTCTTTGTCTTTACTAAGGTATAATAATGATGATAATAATAATAATACTTAATTTCATTATCTTCATCTCCTTATCTTCACAGAGGTATATTAATAATAATTATCTTAATCTCCTTATTTTCACTTAGGTATAATAATAATGAATTAGTACAGGCAATAAATACAATTAATTAATAATAATAATATTTTTTTAGGTTCTAGAGAGTAGCCTATGTCACATGTTAGATTAGTACAGACAAAAAGTACAATTCGTTAATAATAATAATAATAATAATATTTGTTTAGGTTCTAGAGAGTATATCACGTGTTAAGTTTGTCTGTTTAAGTACAATTCATTAATAATAATAATATTTTTTTAGGTTCTAGAGAGTATATCGCGTATTAAATTTGTACAGACAATAAGTACAATTCGTTAATAATAATAATAATATTTGTTTAGGTTCTAGAGAGTATGTCCCGTGTAGATCGTATCCTGACAACCCCCGGGGGATCAATGCTTCTGGCTGGCAGGTCTGGGGTTGGAAGAAGGACAGCTGTAACAGTTATGGCACATCAACATGGCATTAAAATATTCACACCTTCAGTTACTCTTGGGTATAACATTAAACACTTCAAGAATGATCTCAAACAGGTATGGTAAGGGATGTGTATATGTATGTACAGTATGTATATATGCAGTAAGTAATGTGTAACTAATATATATATATATTATACTGTATATATATAAGTGTTAAAGACATGGTGTGTGTGTGTATTTGTTTTATACAAGTGATTTAAGCAGCTGACAAATGTACAGTTGCCAAAAAAGGTACTGCGACAACTATTGACACAACATTAAATATATTAATGTCCATAGTTGTTTGTAGGGATTATAAGTATGTATTACAGAAGGATATGTATATTTCCTTCTGTTATACATACTTATAGTCCATATACAAATAGTTGTGGAGATTACTAGGGTTAAAGTTCTATCCAGATTTGTCGCAATACCTTTTTTGGCAATTGTACAGTATTTATATATGCAGTAAATAATTGGTAACTAATATATATTGGAGTACTGTATATATATATAAGTGTTAAAGATATGGTGTGTGTGTGTGTGTGTGTGTATTTGTTTTCTACAGGTGATGAAACAACTGACAAATGTACCAATATTGGAGTACCATACTGTATATATATAAGTGTTAAAGATATGGTGTGTGTGTGTGTGTGTGTATTTGTTTTCTACAGGTGATGCAAACAGCTGGTGTAGAAGGACAACAAGTGTTACTCTTATTGGAGGATCACCATCTTGTTAATGCAGCTTTCCTGGAGACCATCAACTCACTCCTCATGGCTGGTGAGGTAAGACATAAATAAACCTCTACACAACAACAACAACAACATTTATAGTGTTGTTAATGAGTATATAAACCTCTAGACAACAACAACAACAACATTTATAGTGTTGTTAATGAGGGTGTAGCACTGGACACTCACAATCCAATATCTGTATCCAGGTCTTGTTGAAGTTTCGAGTCACTTGCCATACTATAGTCTGTTCAAAATTTGTGTTCCATTTTCCTCTATCTATCTGTCTCTATTTCTATCTACAGTATATCTTTATATCTATATCTATTTCTATCTATATCTTTCTATTTATCTCTATCTGTCTCTATTTCTATCTATCTCTTATCTGTCTTTCTATCTATCTATCTATTTCTATCTATCTAAGCATAAGAGGCCAGCGGAACACAAGTTTTGAACAGACTTTAGTGAACCAATTACAACACTTATACTGTTTCATATATGTATCCAGGTGTTGTTGTTGAAGTTTCGAAACATCTATACTATTTTTGTGATGCAATTACAACGCTTATACTATTTCATATTTGCTTGAGTTCACTTAATACTCAATCAGGATATTCGAAGCAAACCTGGATACTTATTTTGGATTGCGAGTGTACCACGGCTCCATAGAAAAATAAATAATAGGGCCAAGGTACAGTTGGACACAGGAATGGGTGGTACAGCCCAGTAGGTGAAAGATACTTGTTCTATTTGAGTAACCAGTGTCTATTATCAGGCAGTTGCCTTTTATTACCATCCTCAATATTGACTTCTGCCCCTGATGTCTCCTATTTGGCACTAAGGAACACACACACACACACACACACACACCATCCTCAATACTGACTTCTGCCCCTGATGTCTCCTATTTGGCACTAAGGAACACACACGCACACACACACACACACCATCCTCAATACTGACTTCTGCCCCTGATGTCTCCTATTTGGCACTAAGGAACACACACACATACACACACACACCATCCTCAATACTGACTTCTGCCCCTGATGTCTCCTATTTGGCAGTAAGGAACTTGATATTGGCCGAAATTGACCATCTTTCACTTGGGCTGTACCATCCATTCATGTCTCCAACTTTAAGGGAAAATTCCCTTGTGTGTTGGTGAATTGAAAGATCTATAATTCCTCCAAAGTAAAGTATACAATTAAACAGCCAGACCAGACTGATAAAAATAATGGTGGGCTGTTGTTGCTTCGAATAGTTTGGAATAATCGGTTACTTTATATTTACCACCAACACTATAACCACTATAAGTCAGGTATAAGTCAGCTATAAGTCAGCTATAAGTCATTATATAAACACTATAAGTCGGCGGCAGAAGTCGTGTCGCCTCACACCTGCTTCACCGAGACACACAACGTTCATACGAGGCCTCGTGAAATACACACATTGTTTTTCTACACCAAATAATCTCGCGTCTATGAACATGGCGTGCCTCGGTGAAGCAAGTGAGGAGAGGTAAGATATGGTGAGAATTAAGCAGGAGGAGGAGGAGGAAGAGGAGGAGGAGAAGGAGAAAGAAGGAGGGAAGAAAAAGGAAAGAAAGTGTGAACCAGGTAAGAGAAGCGAGGACTGAAGGATAAGAGAGAGAGAGAGAGAGAGAAAGAGAGAGGTAGGTACTGTACTCCAGGTTGATGTTTATATTTACATTGTGACACATTATAGGTGCCTGGACTCTACACACCCGAGGAGTTGGATCCTTTACTGATGCCGTTACGTGACCAAGCCGCTCATGAAGGCTTCAGGGGATCTCACTATGCTTACTTTGCTTCAAGTAAGTATGTGTGTGTGTGTGTGTGTTTAATTAAATACTGTATGTGTATGTGTGTGTTATTAAAATTTTGTGTGTGTAATTAAATGTTTGTGTGTGTAATTAAATATGTGTGTGTGTGTGTGTGTGTGTGTGTGTGTGTATGTGTGTGTGTGTATAATTAAATGTGTGTATGTGTGTGTAAATAAATGTGTATGTGTGTATAATTAAATATGTGTATGTGTGTGTAATTAAATGTTTGTGTGCGTATAATTAAATATGTGTATCTTTGTGTAATTAAATATTTGTGTATGTATAATAAAATATGTGTATGTGTGTGTAAATAAATGTGTATGTGTGTTAAATTAAATATGTGTATGTGTGTGTATGTGTGTATAATTAAATGTGTATATGTGTGTGTATGTGTGTATAATTAGATATGTGTATGTGTGTAAAATTGAATGTGTATATGTGTATGTATGTGTGTATAATTAAATGTGTATATATGTGTGTATGTGTGTTTAATTAAATATGTATATGTGTATGTATGAGTGTACAGTATAATTAAATGTGTATATGTGTATGTATGTGTGTATAATTAAATGTGTATATGTGTGTGTATGTGTGTATAATTAAATGTGTATATGTGTGTGTATGTGTGTGTAATTAAATGTGTATGTGTGTATAATTAAATATGTGTATGTGTGTGGGTGCGTATAATTAAATATGTGTATGTGTGTGTAAATAAATGTGTATGTGTGTTTAATTAAATGTGTATATGTGTGTGTATGTGTGTATAATTAAATGTGTATATGTGTATGTATGTGATAGAGCTTCTCTTTTCTTTGGTGTTTAATAGGCCATCTATAGAAGATGATTATATTCAGTAGATACAGTATACACACTCATATACAAACTCATACAGTATACACACTCATATACACACTCATAAACATATACACACTCATAAACATATACACACTTATATACACAGTACACACTCATATACACACTCATATACTGTACACATTAAAAAAATATAATTCACATACCAGTAACTATGACTATGAAATGAAGATATTTAGGGGGGAGTAGGGGACAGGCTTGGCGGGGTTTTGGGGGGTGCAGGAATAGGAGGACAGGCTTGGGTGAGGGGTTTTGGGGAGGAAATAGGGGACAGGCTTGGGGGAGGGAATAAGGGGGACAGGCTTGGGGGAGTTGGGGGGTGCAGGAATAGGGGGACAGGCTTGGGTGGGGGGATTAGGGGGGAATAGGAGGACAGTCTTTGGGGGAGGGTTTGGGGTGTGTGGGAATTGGGGGACAGGCTTGGGTTTTTTTTTGGGTGGTGCGGGAATAGAGGGACAAGCTTGGGGTGGGTAGAAAGCCTGTCCCCTATTCCTGCATCCCCCTAAACACCCCCGCCTCCCAAGCTGGCCCCTCTATTTCCACACCCACTTAATACAATAATTTTTCAGGAGTATTGAAAATTTTAATACAATAATTTTTCCGGAGTATTGAAAATTTTAATACAATAATTTTTCAGGAGTCTTGAAAATTTTAATACAATAATTTTTCAGGAGTATTGAAAATTTTAATACAATAATATTTCAAGAGTATTGAAAATTTTAATACAATAATATTTCAGGAGTATTGAAAATTTTAATACAATAATTTTTCAGGAGTACAGTATTGAAAATTTTAATACAATAATATTTTAAGAGTATTGAAAATTTTAATACAATAATTTTCCAGGAGTGTTGAAGAACTTACACATTGCCCTGATAATGGATTCCAGCAGCCAAGACTTCTCTGTTCAATGTGAGAGTAATCCAGCGTTGTATAAACAATGTGCTGTGTTGTGGATGGAAGCTTGGTCAAGGCAGACTATGATACAGGTTAGTTGGTTCATTACACTACACTACTCTATTATAATCATTGATGAAGCAATTAATAACCTTCCTTCAATAGAATCTTGCCTTCATATTAACCTTCCTTTCTTCCTTCCCTAACTAACCAACAGATACCAGACATGTTGTTGACTGAGAGTGAGAAGGATACAAACAGTGGGACAGAGTTCTTGAGTTCGTTCTTGGTGATACATGAAAGTTTACCCTTACACCTCGCTACACCTCGACGCTACCTGTCCCTACTCCACTCCTACCGTACCATACACAATGATAAGAAGGAAGGTGTTATACAGCGACAACATCATCTTAAGGTGGGACATATTACTGTATATATCTATTATTGTAACGTACACAATTGATAAGAAGGAAGATGTTAAGGTGACACACTCTCCTCTTTTTTTATTACAGGTTAGGTTCCTGAAGGGGTCGCAGAAAGTGAATTTCGCATAAAGTAAATTGTACATTTCCATAAGAAATAATGGTACTTTAACTTGAAAATTGAGCCTCCTTGTTCGTGTTATTTTAAGAGTTCGTGTAAATTGCATTTAATTTTTATTTTTTTTCATGATATGCACTATTTCAAATTCGCATAATTTAAATTCACATAAAAAGAGAGGAGAGTGATATTTGGTGATATACCGTAATACCCACACGAGTGAATAAAATCTACATTGGAGTTAGTTGGTTGGTGAGTTGGTGTACTATTCAAAACTTCAACCAAAGCTGTATATATACCGTACTTATTCTTACAGGCTGGTGTAGCTAAGCTGAATGAGGCACGAGAGGTGGTGACTCGTTTGAAGGGAGAGGCAGCCAAGAAGGAAGCTGTGTTGGGAGAGAAACAAGGTGAAGCCAACAAAGCCTTACAACTCATTACAGATACCATGAAGAATGCTAACGAACAGAAGGTACAGATGGAAGCTCTCAAGGATCAAACACTCACGGAAAATAAGAAGATTGCTGAAAGGTTAATATTATAGAACATTTTCGATATACTTGCACAGTAATATGATTAAATTTATTATTAACTTTATTATTTATTACTGCTTAGGCCTGAGATGTATTGTTAATAATGTATAAACTATTATTGCTTTATCGACTTTATTATACACTAGGCCAACAATATAAGTTAATTTTATTTATCACAGAATTATCATACAGTATATTCTTTTACCACAGGCCCAGTAAATGACTTAGTTAGTGTTTATGGTAATGAATAACACAAGTCTGGCAACACATTTGGTGGTTTTATGTGACGGAATAACTAAATTGTTTGTTGTTGTTGTTGTTGAAGTTCCCCAAGCTGTCTGACCAAGCAGCCTCAACTAAACCATTTATAAATAGACATAAAGGTATAATATATGATCTTTATTTACTCTACAGGAAGAAGGATATTGATGAAGAGTTGGCCGAGATTGAACCATTAGTAAGGGAAGCCAAGGAAGCCGTAGGTAACATTAAATCTGAAGCACTCACAGAAATCAGGTTAGTTATAATAACATGAACCAATTCCTGTCTCTATTAATGTCATGTAACAAAAGGTATTAATGTATTCTTATAACCTAAATATATCCTTGAGTACAAATATGTTAATAGTGTATTAATTTATTGTGTTTAGGTCATTATGTGCACTGCTTAATGTTATGTATTGTATAGTGATGGGTAATAGTGGTGGAGCAGGGTACAAGGAGTGTTGGACACCAGCTAGACAGTTTCAACAAGGGAATTTTCTAATCTATTTTCAACATTGAGAGAGGTACAGTTGGACACAGGAATTCGAGGTATAGCCCAAGTGAAAGACGGTCAATTTCTCCCAATATCAAGTTCCTTAGTGCCAAATAGGAGACACCAGGGGCAGAAGTCAGTATTGAGGATGGTAATAAAAAGCAACTACCTGATAATAGACACTGGTTACTCATATAGGACAAGTATATTTCACCTGGGCTGTACCATCCATTCCTGTGTCCAACTGTACAGAAGACTCACTTTTTGGAACCGTTCAGTTGCTGTCCAACACTCCTTGTACCCTGATCCACTACTATCACCCATCACTGTACATACAGTACCAGAAATACATTATTGTATAATATATATATTTTTTTCTTTTTATAACCCGAGTAAATAGTTCAACAAAAACAAGTGTTATTTTCTGTTTTGTGTTTATTTTTTATATTGTATTGTGTATTGTTGTGTTTGGTTTAGGTCATTACGAGCTCCACCTGAAGTGATTCGAGACATATTGGAAGGAGTGTTAAGACTAATGGGTGTACAGGATACATCTTGGAACTCCATGAAAACTTTCCTGGCTAAGAGAGGCATTAAAGAAGATATAAGGTCAGTACAGTTTACTTCAACACAACATAGGCACAATTTAGGAGTTTTATTTTTATAGGGTTATTTATTATTATTATTATTATCTCTGCATATTAAGTCAGTTTTATTTACTTCAACACAACATAGACGGTTTTCATGAGTTTTTATTTATATATTTTATTTTATATATATATATTATTATTCTTACCTCTTGCTGCATGTTAATATTTCTTCATCATTTATATTGCATTTGCTAATAATTTTACCTACCACACCACACCTTGACACTAGTACTGTACAAAACAAAACATAACTACTGTATATTAGGTAAAATAAAGTGTGGCATAACTGTATTGGGTAAAATAAAGTGTGGTGTTAGTGAATGTTAATATTTTTACAGAAGCCATGATCAGTGCAAAACAAAACATACATAACTCTATTGTATAAAATAAAGTGTGGTGTTGGTGAATGTTAATGGTTTTACAGGAGCTATGACCCAAGAGACGTGAGTCAGGAAGGGCGTCGGTCGGTGGAGAAACTACTGAAGGACAGAGCAGAGTCCTTCACCCCTGCCGTGGCCAAGAGAGCATCCACGGCGGCTGCACCACTGGCCGTCTGGGTGAAAACCAATGTTCGCTTCTCCTACGTACTGGAGAAAGTTAAACCACTCGAACACGAACAGAACAAATTGCAAAGGTATACAGTACGTAGATGACAAAATATAAAGCTGTGACATATCTTGATTGATGAGATGTTAACTATATTATTTACAGCCTAGACACATTAATATACTTTACATTTCATCAAAATATATCATTATAAATTCAAACTGGACTCTAGTAAGGGTATTTATTATTATTATTATTATTATTATGTGCTAAACTTAATCATCTTACATCAAAGATCAACTGTACAAAACATGCATTAAATTATTCATTTATATACAGCTGTTGTGGCACCTAATATCAATCAATCAATCAATCAATCCATCCATATTTTTTTCTAAACAGGAATTTAGAGAGAGCAGAAGCCCAGATTGGTGAACTCTCCGCTGGGCTGGACGATGTAGACAAAGAGGTGTCCGTCCTCAGAGAGAAATTGAACCGTTCCACCAAGGAAGCCACGGAGGTCGAGTTCCACCTCAACAAAGCTCAGGAAACCATTACAGCGGCGGAAAGTCTAGTCACAAAATTGGAAGGAGAATTTCAGCGCTGGAGTCGACAAGTAATAAAAAGTTCCAGTTCAGTTATTGTTATTGTTATTGTTATATACAGTACATTCATTACATACATTCATTCATTACACACACACTATTTCACATACAATTATAATCCCAGCGTAAAATAAGAGTTACTATATTATTGTGTACCGGGTATTATTTAATTTTTATTATTTATATGTACTGTATTATTGTGTATTATTTATTTTTTATTATTTATATGTACTGTATTAATGTGTATTATTTAATTTTTATTATTTATATGTACTGTATTGATGTGTATTATTGTATTGTATATGAGTTAGGATGGTTGTGTTTGCAGGTATCTGAGTTGGAGGATGGGTTGAACGGTTTACCCCGTGAGGCACTGTTAGCTGCTGCCTTCATTACTTACCTTAGTGAGGCGCCTGAAGATGTACGCAAAAAAACGTTAGCACACTGGAGTAGACTTCTCAAAATTACAGCATTTGATCTCAGAAGGTTAGTTGAAACTCATGTACAAGGTTAGGTTAGTTGAAACTCATATGTACAGTTGCCAAAAAAGGTATTGCGACAACTATTGATACAACATCAAATATATTAATGTCCATAGTTGTTTGTAGGGATTATAAGTATGTATATATTACAGAAGGATATGTATATTTCCTTCTGTTATACATGCTTATAGTCCATACATATAGTTGTGGATATTACTATGGTTAAAGTTCTATCAAGATTTGTCACAATACCTTTTTTGGCAACTGTACAAGGTTAATGAAGTTAGGTTAGTTGAAACTCTTATTTAGGAGGCTGATTAAGTTGCTATGTTAGTTGAAACTCTTATTTAGGAGGTTAATTAGGTTAAGTTAGGTTAGTTTAAACTCATATTCAGGAGATTAATTAAGTTAGGTTAGTTGAAACTATTATTTAGGAGGCTGATTAAGCTGTTAGGTTAGTTGAAACTCTTATGTAGGAATTTAATTAAGTTAGTTTAAACTCATATTCATCAAATATCATAATTATAAAGGTGTTACAAGAGTATTGATCATAAATGTACACCCCGTAGCGGGGTATTGCCTATATTAATTAATGTGGGCAATACTTACAGGGTTTTGGCGCCCCTTCGGCCCCAGCCATTAGCTTTCAGTTCTTCAACTGTCCCTCTTTTCTTTTCATTTCCTTCCTGCTTGCTGTCACACCTCTCTATCACCTTTTTCTGGCGCTATAGGACCTCGATGTTGCGGCGCCTAATATCCATCAATCAAATCAATCATAAATGTACAGTAACACCCCTTACATAATAAGAGCAGTTTATTATTTTGTAACTATTTTGTAACTCCTGTCTGTATTTTTAATTCTTTTTGTAATGTGTTCCAGATTCTTAAGTAGTGAGCGAGAACAGTTACAGTGGAAAACAGAAGGTCTCCCATCTGACCAATTGTCCATAGAAAATGCTTTGGTTATACTGCAGGTAAGAAAACCGGGGGGAAAGTTTGTGTTGGTAAATCTGGAGCGACTGAATCCTCCAAACTATTCCAAGCAACAACAGAACACCCTTATATTTTTTGCTCTTCTGGTTCTGCTGTTTCCTGGTATATATACTTTGGAGGAATCAAGGCACTCCAATGTAACCAAAGTGAATTACCACCTGCATTTAATTAAGGGACCCTAGCTGTGATGTAGTCAGAAAATGGAGGTAAACGAGTCCTACAAATATTGCCACGCAACACACACACCTATATGGAAGGAGCTTGTTTCATGGCATGGTCAGGAGGAATCAGAAGCCTCCAATTTTCATACACAATCACAGGGTCCTAAATTAAAAGGATAATGTGTGTGTGTGTTCCCGGGCTTGTGTTATGCATTACCAAACACACTAAGTTAAAAGGATAGTGTGTGTGTGTGTGTGTGTGTGTGTGTGTGTGTGTGTTTTCCTAGGCCTGTGTTATTCATTACCAAACACACTAAGTTATTTATTTACTAAGCCTGTATTAAAAGGATATACAGTATGTCTATCTATTGTATGTATGTGTGTATGATATAGACTGGGATGTGACTGTATATATTCATTGAGAATTTACTGTATGTATGTGTGTCTGTATGTTATAGACTGGGATGTGACTGTATATATTCATTAAGGATGTATTGTATGTATGTATTGTATTGTATATATGTATTGTATGTCTATATGTGTGTATGTTATAGACTGGGATGAGACCGTTCCTGATTGACCCGTCCTGCCGTGCCACCAGTTGGCTTCAGGAACATCTCTCTGGTTCGACAACAGTTGAGGTCACCACACAACAAGACCCAAAGTTTGCCACCACACTTGAACTGGCTGTCAGGTACGTCTTTTTATTATTACATTATTACCTACAGTATATATATAAATAGCCTGTATCTCTTACAAGGCGGATTAAACCAAACTCACCCACACCCTGCATGAATTAACAAAATTATAGTACATGTATAACCTATCACTTATTAATCATTGTCTAACACACACATACTAACCAATACTTAATGCACACACACTAACCAATACTTAACACACACATACTAACCAATACTTAATACACACATCCTAACCAATACTTAACACACACACACACATACTAACCAATACTTAATACACACACACACCTACTAACCAATACCTTTTGTTGTTAAGATTTGGGAAGACACTAATTGTACAAGAGGTTGACTACATTGAACCTCTTCTCTTCCCACTACTGAGGAGAGATCTCATATGTCAAGGTAATGTAGAGAAATAAAACTTGTAGTACTATAGTCTGTTCAAAATTTGTGTTCCACTAGCCTCTATCTATCTAGCTATTTCTATCTGTCTATCTATCGCTATTTCTGTCTGTCTATATATCTATCTATTTCTATCTATGTATATATCTATCTATTTCTATCTATCTAAGCATAAGAGGCCAAAAGGAAAACAAGTTTTGAACAGATTACAATAGCATGCTGCTACAGTACACTAACGATATAACAGGATTTAATATACAGTACTGTACCACCGAATTATGTTCTTTTAACACAGATTCAGTAAGTCACTTTTATTGGTAAAGTGGAACCATGACAGCTGCATTGCTATAGAACACACCCCTTCCCTAGCCTAGGCCTATTTCCAGGCTAGAAAGGTATATCTATCTATCTATCTATAGCTCTGATGCCTCGTTCCCTCCAGGAACTCCCTCCAAGGGGGTGGCCACGGCAGAAGTGTCTCCAGTTTTCCCTGTCCCAACACTCCCTCCTTACTTGTTCAAACCCTCCTCTGACCCTTACGTTTCTCTCCTTTACATACTCTTCCACTCTATTCTGCCATCTAACTGGTGGTCTGCCTCTCACACCAGGTCCGTCAACTTCACTTCCATACACCTTCTTTACAAACTCTTCACCTTGCATTCTCTCTACATGTCCAAACCATCTTAAGGACCCTGTGATCGTGTATAAAAATTGGAGGCTTCTGACTCCTCCTAACCAAGCCACGAAACAAACTCCTTCCATATGGGTGGCGTTTCCTGGTAATGTTTGAAAGACTCCCCAAACCTCCTACTTTCTGACTACATCACAGGGTCCTTAATGTATTACGCTTCACTCTCTCAACCACTCCACACTCAATACCAATTGCCTTCACACTCATACCACATCTCTTGTACACACTCTCATTACTTTCTACATCCCACCTAGACACCCCACATGCTCCTCTCAAGTAGCTCATTTCTACAGCACCTATCCTAGACTAATGAGCCTTACTCCATGTCCAGGTCTCTGATGCATATGTCAGTGTTGGCAGGATTATACTGTTTCTCAGTCCCCTCTTCACCTCCATACTCACACTTCTACCTTTCATTATCCTCCCCAGTGATCCCATGACCTGTCTACCCTTCACTGCTCTCTCCTTAATTTCTCCTTCCATACTTCCATGTTTACACATAACTGTACCCAGGTACTTAAACTCCTTCACTTCCTCCATCCTCTCACCCCTCAGAGTTATCTCACACTTAGTCCCAGTCGGTATATCATCAGAAGTAAATAAATTTGATTTTGGCGTTGTACTAATATGTGAGCCGTCTGGTGCTGGCCTTATATACAGTAGGCCATCAAAATAAGATGATTAAATTTTGCACATACTGTATACATATCCTTATAATTAACACAGGGTCAGTAAATCTACTTAAATACTAATATCCTAACAATAACATAATGTTGTTTAATTAACAGGTCCAAGATTTGTGGTTGAGTTGGGAGAGAAAACACTCGACTACAATGAAAACTTCCAACTGTTCCTGGCCACACGAAGTCCCGAGTCCGAGTTACCACCCCATGCTGCCTCTATACTCACCTCAGTTAACTTTACCACCACCAGGGCCGGTCTTACAGGACAGGTTAGACTTAATGCATTATTAAACCTTTACAGTACACTCTCCTCTTTTTTTATTACAGGTTAGGTTCCTGAAGGGGTCGCATAAAGGGAATTTTACATAAAGTAAATTGTACATTTCCATAAGAAATAATGGTACAGGTCTCCCTCACAGTGGATGGAGAGCGGGATGGCCCAGACAGTGGCAGACACACCGAAAACATACACTCGTCCTCGCACACAGAAAACATTCACTCGTCATTATCAGACATGCCGTTTTATTATGTCCAGCTTAGACTTCAAGCTCAAGCTCTTCCTTGCTTTTTTCGGCTTTACATCACTAGGAGAAGTGGTTGCAGGTCGCTTAGAAGCCATAACGAGACGAATGAATCACTCGATAATAAGAGAGGGGCAGTATGATAATGGTAGCAGCGGGAGCTTGACTGAAGGAGACAAGGGAAAACAGTTCAAAACACGCAGACGACGCAGTTCTTCCAATCGTCGCTACGCTTGGGTGGCGCTGTCATCGCTCGCTCAAACAAATGATAGTAACCTTGCGCAGCGGGAGATCGTAAATGCGAGTGAAAATGATCGTTTAAAGAGCCAAGGGTATCAAAGTAGTTAAATCGTATACGCGAAATATCGTATAGTGATGCATTGTATAGTGAGGGAGACCTGTACTTTAAATTGAAAATGGAGCCTCCTTGTTCCTGTTATTTTAAGAGTTCGTGTAAGTTGCATTTATTTATTTTTTTTCATGATACACACTATTTTAAACTCGCACAAAAAGAGAGGAGAGTATATTTATATAGTTAGGTTAATGGGTGTATACTTTACAGTATTTATATAGTTAGGTTAATGGGTGTATACTGTATGGTTAATGTTCTGTAGGTTAATTGGTTTATACTATACATACAGTACATACGGTAATTATTGTTATATTTATTTACAGTTATTGGCAGCTACCCTACAAGTGGAGAAGCCTGAACTTGAGGTGAGACGAACAGACCTCTTACGTCAAGAGGAAGACTTAAAGGTTCAACTGGTGACCCTTGAAGATCAATTACTCACCACCTTGGCTGAATCTAAGGGCAACATCCTGGAGAATAAGGTACACATAATCCTCAAGTACAGTGTAGGTAAATCTGGAGCAAAGTGATTCCTCCAAACTATTCCAAGCAACAGAAGTCTATTATTATTATTATTGTTTGGAGGAATCAAGGAACTCCAAAGTATCAAAAGTTTATTATTAACATAAATAACAGGATATTACTTGTTACCATCATCCCAGATAGTTATTATTAGTATTAGTATTACTATTATTATTATAATTATTACGGTATATATAGTTATTATTATTATTAAATTATTATTATTATATATATTTATTATATGTAGTTATTATTATTATTATTGATATTGAATTATTATTATTATTATTATTATTATTGAATTATTATTATTATATATAATTATTATATGTACTTATTATTATTATTATTATTATTAATATTGAATTATTGTTATTATTATTATTAATATTGAATTATTATTATTATTATTACTAATATTGAATTATCATTATTATTATTATTATTGAATTATTATTATTATATATAGTTATTATCTATACACTTATTAACCAACTTGTACCCCGTTTTTTTAGGAACTGTTAGCCTCATTAGAACAAGCCAAGTCTAGTGCCGCCACCATAGAATCTTCACTGAAGGAGTCCATGTCGCTCCAAGAATCCCTGGAGAATGAACGTAAAGCCTACCTCCCCTTATCTCAAGCTGCCGCCAACCTTTACTTTGTTATTTCTGATCTGTCTAAACTGAACAACATGTATCGCTTCAGCCTCAATGCATTCCACAGTCTTTTCCACAAGGCTTTGCAAACACCACAGGTAAGTTAGCCATTAGATTGATATATATATATGTACGGTTATTAGGTTAATTTTTTCACTTGGTATTTTATTATTAAGAAGGCAATTAGGTTTTGTGTTGGTAAATTTGGATGGAGCGACTGAATCCTCCAAACTATTCCAAGCCACAACAACAGAACACCCACCATTATTTTTGCTCTTCTGGTCCTGTTGTTTCCTGGCATATATATATACTTTGGAGGAATCAAGGCACTCCAATGTAACCAAAAAGAATTACAGTACATACCACCTTAATTAAGAAACTCTGTGTGTGTGTGATGATGTAGTGTACAGTTGTAGTCAGAAATTTGGAGTAGTACGAGTCCTTCAAAATAATATTGCCATGAAACCTAACCTACTGTATATATATGGAAGGAGCTTGTTTCATGGCATGGTCAGGAGGAATCAGATGCCTCCAGTATTCCTACCTAATGACAGGGTCCTTAAGGGGGTGTGGGAGTAGGGGACAGGCTTGAGGGGGGACTGGGGGGTGCGGGAATAGGGGGACAGGCTTGGGGTGGGTAGAAATCTTGTAACCTATTCCCACACTCCCCTAACCTCCCCAAACCCCCCCCAAGCCTGTCCCCCCACCCCCGAAACCCCCCAAGCCTGTCCCCCTATTCCCACTCCCCCTTAACTGTACATTATTACTTTGTTTAACACAGGACGGCAGCAACACAGACCAACGCATCAGATCCTTACAGAGAGCTTTGGTGGACTTGGTATACAGTTACATCAGTCGTTCACTCTTCAAAGCAGACAGACTTATGTTTGCCTTACACCTGGTTCATGGCATGTATCCTGACCACTTCCAGAAAAATGTAAGTGACTTTTTTTTATTGTCGGGTAATGTACAGTTGCCAAAAAAGGTATTGCGACAAATCTTGATAGAACTTTAACCCTAGTAATATCCACAACTATTTGTAGGGAGTATAGGCATGTACTGTATAAAGGAAGGAAATATACATATCCTTCTGTACTACATACTTATAATCCGTACAAACTATGGACATTAATATATTTAATATTGTATCAATAGTTGTCACAATACCTTTTTTGGCAACTGTACAGTCAGCCTCAGGAATTTGTACACAGGGTATTGGTTAAACAGCTAGGGCCTATCTTTATTCTGTATAAAAAAAGAATGACTACCTTAAATAGAGTGTTGAATGTAGCACTTTATTAATATTGTGTGTTTGTAGGAGTGGGAGGCCCTCACTGGTCAAATTGTGACTGATGTACGTGCAGACATCACTGACTTCAAAGCAGCTCTGCCCAAATGGATCGATGAAGAGAGAGCATATGCTGTGGCCCATCTTAAGGTTGGTGAAGCTTTGTTGTATGTTAACAGTCACTCATTGAATACCATCAACAAAGGTTTTCCCAGGCTTGTGTCATTCATTTCCATACTGACTAACTAACTAACATGTGATTTACTGAACTTGTGTTAAGGGAATGGTACAGTGGTGGTAAATCTGGAGCAACTGATTCCTCCAAATTATCCCATGCAACAGAACATCATTGTATACCATCCCCTTAAAGCGATATAATTATGTGCTAAACTTAATCGTCTTATAACAAGAGCTTAATTTAGTGTCGTGTAATCTTTTCTCTTTGACAGCAAACGTTCCCATCGATGTATGAGTTGCTACAGTTAAATGAGTTGTCGCTGTGGTCCGGGTTTGCTCGCTCTAGTCACTGTGAGAATGACATGCCGGTACAACTCGGTCAGAAACTCTCCCCCTTCCAACAACTGCTTATTATTCAGGCCATAAGACCAGACCGACTACAGTCCGCTATGGTCAACTTTGCATCAAGGTCACTAGGTATGTTAACTCGCTATTATGGGTGTGTGGGAATTGAGGGACAGCTTTGGGGTTAGGGGGTGCGGGAGTAGGGGGACAGGCTTGGGGTGGGTGGGGGGAGGGGGTAGAAAGCTTGTCCCCCTATTTCCACACACCCCTCCCCTAAACCCCCCAAGCCTGTCTCCCTACTCCCGCACCCCCAAAAAAACCCAAGCCTGTCCCTTACTCCCACACACCCTTAAGACATCAGTAATGTTTTGTACTGTACTGTACTGTTATTATTGTTGTAGGTGTGTAGTGTACTGTACTGTTTGTAATGAAGGTGTGTACAGTACAGTAAACAAAACTGTACACACACACACACACATATACAATAATGTCTTTTTGTTTGTGTATACTTATATGTGTGTATTTGTAATGAAGGTGTGTACAGTAAACAAACCCTCTTTGTACATTACACACACACACACACATATACAGTACTGTAATGTTTTGTTTTGTACTGTTGGTGTTATGTGTGTGTATTGTAATGTTTGTAATGAATGTATTACAGTATAATAGTACAGTACTGTTATAATATTGTTGTTATAAGATTACTGTTATATTATTATTATTATTACTATTACTATTATTATTATTATTATTATTATTACTCTTATTATTATTAATATTATTATTACTATTATTATTATTATTATTATTACTATTACTATTATTATTATTATTATTATTATTATTATTACAGTATTACTATAACTATTATTGTTATTGTTATTATTATTATTATTATTATTATTATTATTATTATTACTGTTATTATTATTATTATTATTATTATTCTAGGACTGAAGGAAGTTTCACCACCTGCTCTGAACTTGAGACGTCTTTTACCCGAGACTTCCGCTGGTGAACCCATCCTTGTTATTATCTCACCAGGGGCCGACCCTTCACAAGAACTCACTGACCTGGTTAAAAACACCGTGGGTCATAATAACTACCATGAGGTGTGTGTGTGTGTCTGTGCCTGTGTGTGTGTGTGTGTGCATGATTGTCTGTGTGTGTGTGTGTGTGTGTGTGTGTATCTGTGTGTGCGTGTGTGTGCCTGTGTGTGCCTGTGTGTGTGTGTGTGTGTGTCTGTGTGTGTGTGTGTGTGTGTGTGTCTGTGTGTGTGTGTGTGTGTGTGTGTGTGTGTGTGTGTGTGTGTGTGTGTGTGTGTGTGTGTGTGTGTGTGTGTGTGTGTGTGTGTGTGTGTGTGTGTGTGTGTGTGTGTCCATTACAAACATAAAAATAACCCTTGTTGTCATTATTATTATTATTATTATTATTGTTGTTTTGATCATTATCATCATTAGTATTTTTAATATTATTTTTACCAGTATTATTATTGATGTTGTCATCATTATCATTATTAATTAGTATTAGTATTAGTATTAGTATTAGTATTATTATCATTACTACTGGTGACTATACCTACATACAGTCACGGTCAAATATAATCATCCATATAGGAGTAAATCACGTAAGAGTTTGACAGCTTCCCTCTGTTCCTTAGATGACAAACTTTCCAATAAATAGGTTAACTAACATCTTTTAATTTAATACAAGCAGCTACACACTACTTAAAACAATAACATCATATGTGAACATGAAAACATTAGACAGTAAATTGTTTGAGATACCCATATGTGGATGATTATTATTGACCACGACTGTACATACATACATACACACAGGTTGCAATGGGTCAAGGGCAGAGTGAAGTAGCCCTCCGATTACTAAGGGAATGTTGTGCCTCAGGACATTGGCTCTGTCTTAAGAATCTTCACCTAGTGACTGCCTGGCTGCCAATACTAGAAAAGGAACTCAATGCTCTCCAACCACACCAAGACTTTAGACTCTGGCTTACTGCTGAACCTCATGCTAAATTTACACCCATTATACTTCAAACCACCTTGAAAGTTACATATGAGGTACTGTATTGTATTATTAAAGTATATGTTCTTAAAGTATACATACAACCATTATTAAAGTATATTGTATTAAAGTATGCATACAACCTATCTATCTATTATACTTCAAACCACCTTGAAAGTTACATATGAGGTATTATTACATATTATTATTATATTTAAGTGGTATTAATTACTGTGTCATAAAGTACTGTATAAACATTATTGTGATATATACTGCATTATAAACTAAACATACATTAAATTTCAATGACATACATATATCTATTTCTTTATTAGGCCCCAGCGGAAGTGAAGAAAAAGAAGAAAATATGTGTTTCTTTATTAGGCCCCAGCAGGAGTGAAGAAGAATATATGTATTTCTTTATTAGGCCCAGAGAAGAATATATCTGTTATCTTTCTTAGGCCCCAGCAGGAGTGAAGAAGAATATATCTGTTATCTTTATTAGGTCCCAGCAGAAGTGAAGAAAAAGAATATATCTGTTTCTTTATTAGGCTCCAGCAGGAGTGAAGAATAATACATCTTTCTTTATTAGGCCACAGCAATATATCTATTTCTTTATTAGGCCCCAGCAGGAGTGAAGAAGAATAATATATGTATCTGTATTTCTTTATTAGGCCCCAGCAGGAGTGAAGAAGAACCTACAACGTACCTATGACTCGTGGTCGCCTGAGTTAGTGGCTCGGGGTAACAGTGTGAGTCGGGCCCAGGCACTGTTTGTATTGGCTTGGTTCCACGCCATCGTTCAGGAGAGACGCACGTACATACCCCAGGGATGGTCCAAGTTTTATGAGTTCTCCCTCGCCGATCTCAAAGCGGGAGCGGACATTCTCGACCGACTGTTTAAGCAAGATGGTAAGTAAGTAAGTACATAAGTAAGTAAGTAAGGAAGTAAGTAAGTTAATTCTAATCATTTTGGGAGCGGATATTCTGAACCGATTGTTTAAGCAAGATGGTAAGTAAGTAAGTTAATTCATTCTAATCATTTTGGGAGCGGATATTCTGGACCGACTATTTAAGCAAGATTATTAAGTTCATTCTAATAATTATCATTTTGGTGGATATTTTTACATGGTAACCTAACCTGGCCTTAGTGCTAGTTTTCATTCTATTAAATCATCTTTTATTTATATTTTAAGGCAGTATAGTAATATGAAATGGATTTAGTACGGTAGTCATTTTCATTCCAATAATTCATCTTTTGTTTATTATATATCAAAGTGGTGACATGAAATGGAGTTACTGTAGTAGTAATTTTCATTCCAATAATTTTTTTTTTTTTTTTGAAGTGGAGTTATGATAATTTTCATCCCCTTTTTGGTCTTAATATTTCCAGGCAGTGACGTGAAATGGAGTTTGTAGTAATTTTCATCCCAATAAATCATCTGTTTTTATATTTATATTTTAATTTTCATCCCCGTTTTGGTCTTAAATATTTCCAGGCGGTGACGTGAAATAGAACTTGGCAGTAATTTTCATTCCAATAAATAATCCCCTTTTTGGTCTTAATATTTCCAGGTGGTGACGTGAAATGGAGTTAGTAGTAATTTTCATTCCCAATTAATCATTTTTTTTTTTTTTTTTTTTTTTTTTTATTTGAAGTGTAGTGATAATTTTCATCCCCTTTTCGGTCTTAAATATTTCCAGGGGGTGACGTGAAATGGAACTTTGTGCACGGTTTGTTTGTGAACGCCATCTATGGAGGTCGGGTAGACAACACCTGGGACTTGAAGGTTCTCACAGCCTATGTCAACATCTTCTTCAATAATGATGTCATTGGTGGACGGAAATTGACTTCAGGACAACTGGCTCACAATATTACACTCCCTACCACGGTTAATTTTCAGGTAAGAATAATTATCAAGTAAGAATAATGTAATGTAATGTAAAATAATGTAATATTATGTATAATAATATAATGTAATATAATGTAAAATAATATACAGTAATGTAAAATAATGTAAAATAATATAATGTAAAATAATGTAATATTATGTAAAATAATATAATATAAAATAATGTAATATTATGTAAAATAATATAATTTAAAATATTGTAAAATAATATAATGTAATATAATGTAAAATAATATAATGTAAAATAATGTAATAATGTAATGATATAATGTAATATAATGTAAAATAACGTAAAATAATGTAAATGCTGACTTGAAAGAGAAAACTGAACTGGCCATAATTAGCTGTAATAACAAACGTTTGTTTTTAAAACCCACAAATTGTCTAAATAATATTCCATATAATGTTTATGTTTTTTTCTGCTTTAATTAAACAGGACTACACTTCCCTCATCCGAGATTTACCAGATGAAGATGATTCAGCTTACTTTGGACTTCCTGCAAACATTGAAAGATCCTGGCAGAGAATTGTCAGCTTACAAGTTATATCTCAACTTAAAAGTGAGTCATTAATATTTGTACAAAATATATATAACATTATACTGTAAAGGTAGTACAGTATTGTATTAAGGGGATGTGGGAGTAGGGACAGGCTTGGGGGGGGGGGGGGGGGTTGGGGGGTGCAGCAATAGGGGGACAGGCTTGAGGGGGGAATAAGGGCCGTGACAGGCTTGGGGTGGGTAGAAAGCCTGTCCCCTATTCTCGCACCCCCCCAACCCTCCCCCCAAACCTGTCCCCTATTCCTGCACCCCCCAAACCCCCCAAGCCTGTCCCCTTACTCCCACACACACCCTTAAATAATGTAACTGTGATATCTCGGCCTTTAACCCTACTTGACCCTGTTTATTTTGTACTGTACTGTACTATGTTCCGTAAGGTGGTACAGTAGTTCTTTTTTGGTACATTGGAGTGCCTTGATTCCTCCAAAGTATGCTAGGAAACAGAACCAGATGAACAAAAATAATGGTGTTCTGTTGTTGCTGGGAATAGTTTGGAGGATTCAGTTGCTCCAGAATTACCAACAGAAAACTTCCCCCTTAAATGGATACTTTAGTCTAAGTACAGTATTATAAAATTACAGTGAATTTATTGAAAACTTCCCCCTTAAATGGATACTTTAGTGTACAGTATTATAAAATTACAGTGAATTTATTGCATTATTTCATTAGCATGAACTTAGTACAGTAAAGAAACTTACAGTGAATTTATTGCATTATTTCATTAGCATTAACTTAGTACAGTAGAGTACAGTACAGTGACCACCAGGGTGTTGAAGGACTATGTGCCGTGACTGTACCTCCTATTTCTTTACAGTCTTGATGAGGTCACCAGAGTTGGCCAGTCGATTTGACCGTGATAAATGGCACAGTCAACTCTCACCCGTCCTTAACTTGTGGAAGAAACTCAATCAGGTATAATATATAATGTCCATTAAAATGTATAAACTCAATCAGGTATAATATAGTCCATTGAAATGTGTATAAACTCAATCAGGTATAATATATATAGTCCATTAAAATGTGTATAAACTCAATCAGGTATAATATATATAGTCCATTAAAATGCATATAAACTCAATCAGGTATAATATATATAGTCCATTAAAATGTATATAAACTCAATCAGGTATAATATAGTCCATTAAAATGTGCATAAACTCAATCAGGTATAATATATATAGTCCATTAAAATGTGTATAAACTCAATCAGGTATAATATAGTCCATTAAAATGTGTATAAACTCAATCAGATATAATATAGTCCATTAAAATCAATTTGTATTAAGTACCAAGTGACAATTCTAGAGGTACTGTAGACAGAAGTTTAAGGGTGTGCGGGAGTAGGGGACAGGCTTGGGGTGGGTTTGGGGGGGTGCGGGAGTAGGGGACAGGCTTGGGGTGGGTTTGGGGGGTGCGGGAGTAGGGAGACAGGCTTGCGGGGTTAGGAGGGGGTGCGGGAATAGGGGACAGGCTTTCTACCCCCCCCTCCACCCTTCCCTAAGCCTGTCCCCCTACTCCCGCACCCCCCAAACCCCAAACCTGTCCCCCAATTCCCACCCACCCCTAACTACTGTACCTGGGAACAGTTGTGTGTAAACATGGCAGCAGTAGGGAAGGAGAAATTAGGCACAGAAATAGGCACAGAAATTGCCACAAAACACACACACCTACTGTACCTATAGGGAAGGAGCTTGTTTGATGGCATGGTCAGGAGGAATCAGTAGCCTCCAATTCCCATACACGATTACAGGGTCTTTAAAGGGAAAGATGAGAGTGAATGAAAGTATGCAGTATAATTATAACCACAACTATGCATTCCCATTCAATATGATGGTAATATACTGTATATCTTTTTTATTTATTTTATTACAGTACTGTATATATATATATATTTTTATTATATGTACATTTTTTTATCAATATTTTTTTATTATATATATATTTTTTAATGATATATACATTTTTTTATTATATACATATTTTTTATTATATATATATATTTTATTATATATCCATTTTATTATTATAATTTTTGTTTTATTATATATATTTTTTTTTTCTGATACTGTATATACATTTTTTTATTATATACAGTATATTTTTTTATTATACAAATGAGTATATATATATTTTCTGATATATATATTTTATTGTTAGGGTGCGAGTCTTATCCAGACCAAGGTAGCATTACCCACATCTTCAGCTGAATCTCCAGTCAAAGCGTTTGTACAACTAGAATACTACACAGTCATTAGTGTTGTACAAACTGTTCATCGGTCCTTGGCACAACTCTCTAAGGTGATCCGTGGTACACTACTACTTACTACTGAAGTACAGAAATTGGCCGAAGCATTACTCAGACAAGAGGTAAGAATTATGGATACTATTTACTATACTCTGTTCAAAACTTGTGTTCTGCTGGCCTCTTATGCTTAGATAGATAGAAATAGATAGATAGATAGATAGACAGATAAGAGATAGATAGAAATAGAGACAGATAGAGATAGATAGAAAGATATAGATAGAAATAGATATAGATAGAAAGATATAGATAGAAATAGAGACAGATAGATAGAGGAAAATGGAACACAAGTTTTGAACAGAGTATAGTAAGAGATTAGAATTATTGTTGTATTATTTCATATTAAGAGGTTAGAATTTTGATATTATTTCATATTAATATAAAAAAAGTTGGCAGAATCTTTGCTCGGACAAGAGGTTTAGAATTATGATATTATTTCATGTTAATTATTCGGATAAGAGGTTTTGAGTTATTGTATTATTTTATATTAAGCATACAATATGACTTGCCTTTAATACATAGCTAACTCCAATACACCTTTCATTAATACATAGTTAACTCCAATATACCTTTCATTAATACATAGCTAACTCCAATATACCTTTCATTAATACATAGCTAACTCCAATATACCTTTCATTAATACATAGCTAACTCCAATATACCTTTCATTAATACATAGCTAACTCCAATATACCTTTCATTAATACATAGCTAACTCCAATATACCTTTCATTAATACATAGCTAACTCCAATATACCTTTCATTAATACATAGCTAACTCCAATATACCTTTCATTAATACATAGCTAACTCCAATATACCTTTCATTAATACATAGCTAACTCCAATATACCTTTCATTAATACATAGCTAACTCCAATATACCTTTCATTAATACATAGCTAACTCCTATATACCTTTCATTAATATGTAGCTATACCCTGTTCAAAAATTTTGTTCCTTTTGGCCTCTTATGCTTAGATAGATAGAAATAGATAGATAGATAGATAGAGCGATAGTTAGATAGATAGATATATAAATAGCGATAGATAGACAGATAGAAATAGCTAGATAGATAGAGGCTATAGTGGAACACAAATTTTGAACAGACTATAACTGCAGTATACACATTTCCAGACTCCCAGTAGTTGGCAGAAGTTATGGGAAGGGCCTGAAGATCCCCTGGAATACCTACGTAGTTTAATCCGACGTGCCGTGGGTATAGAGAAGTGGAGTAGTAAGAGTGAACAGACTACCTTACTGAGGGAGGCACTAGATCTCTCAGAACTACTCCATCCTGCAACCTT
Organism: Petrolisthes manimaculis; assembly: GCA_034508575.1. Classification (NCBI taxonomy): domain Eukaryota; kingdom Metazoa; phylum Arthropoda; class Malacostraca; order Decapoda; family Porcellanidae; genus Petrolisthes; species Petrolisthes manimaculis. The sequence continues at coordinate 115,821 of JAWZYT010000930.1, read as the reverse complement.
CATCAATGCGTTACGTCAACAAACTGCAAGGTGATGTGTAAATGCAATAGTAATGTAATTTCTTTGGGTATTGTTGGTGTTGTTGTTATGTTATGTACTGTTTGTAATGAATGTGTGTACAGTAAACAAACCCTCTCTGTACATTACACACACATATACAGTACTGTAATGTCTTGTTTTGTACTGTTGTTGTTATGTGTGTGTATTGTACAGTTTGTAATGAATGTGTGTACAGTAAACAAACCCTAATTTAAGATATCTGTTGCCTGGAATAGTTTGGAGGATTCAGTTGCTCCAGATTTACCAACACAAAATTTCCCCCTTAAACTAACCTAATGTAATGTAATTTAATCGAACCTATCCTAACCCAATGTAATGTAATCTAACCTAACCTAACCTAATGTAATGTAACCTAACCTAACCTATTGTAACCTAACCTAACCTAAATCAACCTAACCTAACCTAAATCAACCTAACCTAACCTAACCTAACCTAAACCAACCTAACCTAACCTAACCTAACCTATTATAACCTAACCTAAACCAACCTAATCTAACCTAACCTAAACCAACCTAATCTAATCTAACCTAATCTAACCTAATGTAATGTAACCTAAACCAACCTAACCTAACCTATTGTAACCTAACCTAATCTAACCTAACCTAACCTAACAGAGAGTATGGTACATCAATGGATAGTTTGGAGTTTGTAACATCTTGGTCTCGTGGAGGAATACCCGATGCCAAGGTTGCAATGAAATGGTCTGGTTTACAAATGGAAGGAGCTACATTTGATGGTTCACGACTCCTTCACAACACACACGATTCCCCCAGCATTACTGTAGCTCCCTTGTGTACAGTAGCTTGGATGCCTAAGGTTAGTACAATGCCTTATTATATTATTATTTTGTGTTATTTGTGCCTTATTATATTGTTATTTTGTGTTATTTGTACAGTTGGACACATGAATGGGTGGTACAGCCCAGGTGAAAGATACTTGTTCCATTTGAGTAACCAGTGTCTATTATCAGGTAGTTGCTTTTTATTACCATCCTCAATACTGACTTCTGCCCCTGATGTCTCCTATTTGGCACTAAGGAACTTTATATTGGCAGAGATTGACCATCTTTCACTTGGGCTGTACCATCCATTCATGTCTCCAACTGTACACTCGCAATCCACAATCCGTAGCCCACCTGAGTCTAAGCCTGAGATCTGCTGGAGCAGGCGGTTTCTGGACGACAGCCCACACAGAGCCTCCATTGGTTTGTAAATGTGTGTGTAGCCTTGTGATGGTTTGGGTGGGCTGTCATCCAGAAACCACCTGCTTTGACTTGGGTAGGCTAGACATTGTGGATTGTGAGTTGACCATTAATAACAACAGTACATTATTTCCCTTTATGTGTACAGTACAGTTGGAGTGTACAGTAGTGTGTACAGTTTGGTACAAAGGTTAGAGTTTACAGTAGTGTGTACAGTTTGGTACAAGGGTTGGAGTTTACAGTAGTGTGTACAGTTTGGTACAAAGGTTGGAGTGGACAGTAGTGTGTACAGTTTGGTACAAAGGTTGGAGTGTACAGTTGGGTACAAAGGTTGGAGTGTACAGTAGTGTGTACAGTTGGGTACAAAGGTTGGAGTGTACAGTAGTGTGTACAGTTGGGTACAAAGGTTGGAGTGGACAGTAGTGTGTACAGTTGGGTACAAAGGTTGGAGTGGACAGTAGTAGAAAATAATGCAAACATAAAAAGATAACTTTAAGGGAGTGTGGGAGTAGGGGACAGGCTTGTGGTGGGCTTGGGGGGTGGGGTAATAAGGGGACATGCTTGGGGTGTGTAGAAAGCCTGTCCCCTATTCCCACACACCCCTGACCCCCTCCCCCTCCAGCCTGTCCCCCTACCCCCGAATCCCCCAAGCTTGTTCAATAATCTTGCACCCCTGTAACCCCCCCCCCTCCCAGTCTGTCCCCCTACTCCCCCCCCCCTCAAGCCTGTCCCTCTACTCCCCCACCCCCCTCAAGCCTGTCCCTCTACTCCCCCACCCCCCTCATCCCCCTACTCCCACACACCCCTAAAGCCTGTTCACTAATCCAGCACCCCCCAAACCCACCCCACAAGCCTGTCCCCCCACCCCTGTAAACCCCTTAATTGTTTCCACCTGCCTGGGGTAATGTTGTTAATATTTTCCAGGCTGCCAAGACCAGAGTGTACCATGAAGAACTACTCTCAGTCCCTGTGTATTCATCCCCAGACAGAGAACAAGTAGTGGGAAGTGTTGATGTTCCTTGTCCATTACCTCACTATGAATGGAATCAGGCTGGTGTGGCTCTATTCTTAATTACTTAGAAACTATATACGGTATCTCTTATAATAATCACCTAACCTTAATTAGTATACATTCCTTTACTGTATATCCAGGGTGTATTGTACTGTTGTGTTTCATTACTTAATCATGAGAAGACCATTACATATAATATTAACACTTAACACATTATAACCCGTGTAATAACTTGTATTTTACCATAACACACATTTTAGAAGTACAGTACTGTACTGTACTGTATGTACTGTAGTAGTTGGTACTTTCTTTCTCTCCAACTTATTGTATTTCTTTGGTACTAATGAGGCGTAGGAATGTGTTGAGCCAAGCACCCACCATCAGTGAAGGGAACACTTTGTTACCCATTAGTGTTGGTACAGTCACCATGTAGAGACAATGTAAGGTGAGGAGTTTGTAAAGAAGGTGTGTGCAAGTGAAGTTGTGGCATCTGGTGTGAGAGGCAGAACAGAGTGGAAGAGTATGTAAAGGAGAGTAACATGAGGGACAGAGTAGGGCTGGAACAAGTAGGAGGGAATGTTGGAACAGAGTGGAAGAGTATGTAAAGGAGAGTAACATGAGGGACAGAGTAGGGCTGGAACAAGTTAGGAGGGAGTGTTGGAACAGAGTGGAAGAGTATGTAAAGGAGAGGAACATGAGGGACAGAGTAGGGCTGTAACAAGTAAGGAGGGAGTGTTGGAACAGAGTGGAAGAGTATGTTTCCTGCGTGTTAAGTGATTGTATGTTCCTGTGTGATATTTAAGTGCACTAGTGTTCTGTGTGTTAAGTGATAGCGTGGTTTTGTGAGTGTGTTAGTGTTCTGTGTGTTAAGTGACAGTGTGTTTTGTAGTTGGTTAACATTTCTGTGTATACATCATGTACCAGTGTATGTATATAACTATGTATAAGCTATGTATATAACCAGGTTGAGATAGTAGGCCTACACCAATATTTAGAGAGAACAAAATAAAAATAAAAACATCAGACAATATACCGTATCATATATCTGTCATTATAATTATTATGGTAACCAGACCACATCAATTAAATATATAATTATACTGTATTTCTTTGTGACTTTATCGGTAAATGTAATGCAAATCCAAGACAAATTACACACAATCAAATGGCTCACTCTTTTTATTCACCAGGTTGCATGCAGGACTTTTGACCATAACTGTACAAAGTAGTGTTCTCATTTATTCACCATGACTGTACAAAGTAGTGTTCTCATTTATTCACCATAACTGTACAAAGTAGTGTTTTCATTTATTCACCTTCCAAATTTGGCCCACTTGTGTTTGACGAGACTGACACAGACGAGGTGTGCCAGTAACATTGTCATCTTGTGTTCAACCATCAACATGAGCGGGTGGTTTTTCATGAGCATCCTGGTACTGCTGGTATAGGGCCGGGCTAAATCCTTCAAGTGGCCCGTGGTGTCGTGATAAGGGTTTGATGTTTTGTCTGTGGATTGTTGCTGTTGCTTGATTTGATACGTGTCATCTAGGAACTCTACTATTAGCTCCTCCTGTATATGGGAGGGTACAGTATTGACGTAGGTGGCTTGATTACCTCTGCACACCTGTATGTATGTATGTATGGAATTGGATTATATAAAATTACCATGCAGTCAACCAAACCTCATTGGAAAAGTTGAGGTGAGATTATACATTATTATTATTAAAGGGGTCATTTTATGTTGTTAAGTAATGTCTAGAGGGTTACTGCTTCCTACTAATAATGTTACTGTTTTACGCCATGTTCCCATGCACAGTGGCCAATCATAAGAGAAATAAATTGGGGTGAGATATGACAACACACACACACATAGAGTGTGTGTGTGTGTTCCACTGTACGTTCAGTCGCGGTCAATAATAATCATCCACATATGGGTTATCTCAAACAATTTACTGTCTAATGTTTTCACGTTCACATAAATTATGATATTGTTTTAAGTAGTGTATAGCTGCTTGTATTAAATTAAAAGATGGTAGTTAACCTATTTAATGGAGAGTTTATCAGCTAAGGAACAGAGGGAAGCTGTCAAACTCTTACGTGAGTTACCCCTATATGGATGATTATATGTGACAGAGACTGTACTGTACATACCTGCCCTGGACTACTTCGGCCACGTCAGGAAACCTCTCCACCAGCATCCTGACGTGGCGTGGCGGGTCGTAGTGCCGCCTCCCACCTGCTGGACTCCACAATCTCCCACGCCACATCTCAAATAAAAAATAATAATAATAATAATAATTATTATTATATATGAAAAACAAAACAAATTAATAATAATAATTATTATTATATATGAAAAACAAAACAAATTAATAATAATTATTATTATTATATATGAAAAACAAAACAAATTAATAATAATAATAATGATTATAAAATAATAATATTTTTTTTTTTAACAATAATAATATATATAAAGAAAAAAGAAATATATCAACGATAATATAAAAAAAATCAACAGCAATAGAAGGGAATCGGAGGTACACTTTTTTTGACATGTAAGGAAATGGAGTAGGTAGCCTATATCTGCAACACACGAACATAGGAATGTATAAACAAGCAAACAACTCAACGTGGTATTAGAGCAAGGATAAAAACACCTATTCATCTGGTCTTGCATACGAAACGTATTAAGTACGGTAATAATATAGTTTTGAAGGTAAGCGGTACATGCAGTTTTGCCAAGTAAAAACAAGAACATGAAGGAAAACCCTTCAAAAGCTCCGGCTCTTAATGATTCAAGTGAAATAATAAAATATCCATCTCAAAAATATTAATTATGTTTTATCTGGATTTTCGTATTCATATGGTTATATTGAAATTTTGAAAATGAACCCTTTTTATTGAGGGTGAACCCCTCGGTTGAACCCCCTCTCGGTTGAACCTCTTAAATATTGGTTGAACCCCTTTTAAGAAGTGGTCACCCCAATAAGAAAAAAAAAAAGCTAATAATAAATGAATCAATGTCTGTAAAATAAAACGGATGGGAGGAAGAGAGTGAGTGAGTGAGTTGAACCACTTTTACGTAGTGGTCGCCCTAAGAACAAGAACAATAATTCGGATAAAACCTAGAGCTCTCGGCTTAGGCCGGAGCTAAAAAGAAATGGGCTTAATTATTTTAGTCTATTATACAGTACCCCCCCCCCCCCCGGAGGGCATTATGGGAAGAGTAATTTGTTGTATCCAAGGTGGTGAGTGACAGAGGCTCCTCGTTCCAACAGTAGCCTTGTTACTTCTACTTGCTCTGCCATTGCTGCCTGCATCACTGCCGTCTTGTCGGCCTGGAAAAATATATACCAAAGACTGATAAATCTGAAAACAGTTGCCAATGGAAAAGAATAATTATGGGAATAGGGTGACACTCAGTGTGACAGGCTTGGGATGGGTAGAAAGCCTGTCCCCTATTCCCGCACCCGCCCCCCCTACTGTGTGATTATAATTTGATATGATATTGATTTATTTGCACGATGGAAGGAAAGTGTCGGTGGTTATTTGATTGTGGCTATACAATCGTGATACGTACTCCCTAACCAGAGACGAACGGCAGGCACCACACACACACACACATACCCTGCATTCGATCTCAGTCTCTATAGGTGTACTGGATGGGAAAATGAGCAATACCAGGCAATTCGAAGCTTTCTGCTCCTCACAGTCTGGTCAGAAATTTTGAATCATGAGTGTACAGTCTTGATCAATAGTCCTGCAACACCTCAAGGAAATGGACTCGATAAATGGTGCGAAGCCATATGTAGCTATTGGTATCTAGTATAGGTGTTTAATTAAGATTCGGTTTCATGGCACACTTTCACACCACACCACACCACTCCCATCATCTCCACAACACACAAGCAACAATTAAAACATAAATAAAAGCATCTATCTCTTCAGGTGAGTTATATATAATTATATGCATGACTTTTTTGTATGTCCCTGTAGTAGTGTAAAACAAAATATTAATAACATTAGGCTACTTTATACTCCTACCTTATTAAACATGTCTAGTGGAGCATCAGCATCCAACAGCATTTGACAGATTTTTAATTGTCCTGATATGATGGCCGCCAAGTGTAGTGGAATAGAGGAGGTAGAGTTAGTGGTGGTGACGTCACAGCTTCCCTCTAGTAGGCTAATTCATGTACTGCCCCCTCGTGGCCAAGTTTACAAGCCAGATGAAGAGGTACAGTTGCCAAAAAAGGTACTGCGAACACTCTTGATACAACATTAAATATATTAATGTCCATAGTTGTCTGTAGGTATTATAAGTATGTATTACAGAAGTATATGTATATTTCCTTCTGTTAAACATGCTTATAGTCCATACAAAAGTTGTAGATATTACTATGGTTAAAGTTCTATCGAGATTTGTCGCAATACCTTTTTTGGCAACTGTACTTGTGTCCAAGGCTTGCGTGTGTCTATAGAGGAGAGTAGGGCCGTTATAATTAGAGATGATGTAAACGACCAAGCTGTAAAGGGAAGTGAAGGGAATGAGATGATGAAATAGGGAAGAAAAAAAGAGAGCAAGTGAATTATTTTGCTTCGTGCATGGCTTGTGTTGGGCAATGAAGCGAGAGTCGGGATATATGATTTTTTTTCTTCAAATTTTACTCAAAAAGAAAATTATTTAATGTGTCTGCCTGCCTCCTAGATTTCACTTACTTTCATTGCCACAAGTAACCAAAAAAATGTATTAAGCATATTACCTGGTGTAAGAGTAAAATAAAATGATTTAATGTATCTACCTGCCTGGATTTTACTTATTTACTTTCATTGACTCAGATATATATATATATATATATATATATATATATATATATATATATATATATATATATATATATATATATATATATATATATATATATATATATATACATAAAGCCGAAATTCTGTGTGTGTCTGTGTGTGTCCTCTATGCACGCCAAGATCCTTCGTCCTAGAGTGAAAATTTTTACATGGGTGTGATCGCTAATACTTGGGGAGTGTTTTGGACCTATAAAAAAAATGTTTTTCATATATACATAAAGCCGAAATTCTGTGTGTGTCTGTGTGTGTGTGTGTGTCCTCTATGCACGCCAAGATCCTTCGTCCTAGAGTGAAAATTTTTACATGGGTGTGATCGCTAATACTTGGGGAGTGTTTTGGACCTATAAAAAAATGTTTTTCATGTTTTTCAAAAAATGTTTTGGATGGGGTTCGAACCCCTGGATTAGTGACACGCACAACTTTCTCTCTCTCTCTCTCTCTTCTCTCTCTCTCTCTCTCTCTCTCTCTCTCTCTCTCTCTCTCTCTCTCTCTCTCTCTCTCTCTCTTTCTCTTTCTCACACATGCTCTCTCTCTCACATGCTCTCTCTCTCTCTCTCTGTCTCTCTCTATCTCTATCTTTAATTTTAGAGAGAGAGAGAGAGAGAGGGTGTGTGTGTGTGAGAGAGGTAATACTGGGTTTGTTTATATTTGTGTCTGAGTGAGAGATAGTGTGTGTGTGTGTGTGAGAGAGAGAGAAAGAGTGAAAAATATATAGTGTGTGTGAGAGGTAGAGATAGATAGCTAGACTGTGAGAGAGAGATAGAGAGAGAGACTGTGTGTGTGAGAGATAGATAGATAGATAGATAGATAGATAGATAGATAGATAGATAGAGAGACTATGTGAGAGAGATAGACTATATATGCGGGAATAGGGGACAGGCTTGGGGTGGGGGGGTTTGGGGGGTGCTGGAATAGGGGACAGGCTGGGGGGGGGGGTAAAAAGCCTGTCCCCTACCACCACACACCCCAAGCATGCCCCATATTCCCGCACCGCTCTAAACCCCCCCAAGCCTGTCCCCCTACTCCCGCACCCCCCATCCCCCCTACTGTAAACAACACACACTAGGGTACACACACACACACACACACATACTGTACATACACACACACACATACACACACCGTACACACACACACAAACATACACTCACACATACACATACACACACCCCTACCGTACACACACACTAGGTAAGGTAATTTCTGCCTTTTTTCGTTATCACTTTAAAGTTGTCTCAGTTGTTGAAAGGATTCTTTTCTTCTCTTTGGAATAATCAAATCACGGGGTGGGTTTGGGGGGTGCGGGAATAGGGGACAGGCTTGGGGTGGGGGGTTAGGGGGGTGCTGGAATAGGTGGTGGTGGTAGTAGTGGAGGTGGTAGTGGTTGATGTAGTGGTAGTAGTGGTGATGGTAATAGTGGTAGTAGTAGTGGTAGTGGTGGTAGTGGTTGATGTAGTAGTAGTGGTGGTTGATGTAGTAGTAGTGGTGGTTGATGTAGTAGTGGAGGTGGTAGTGGTTGATGTAGTAGTGGAGGTGGTAGTGGTTGATGTAGTAGTGGTGGTAGTGGAGTTTGCATTTGTTACATATCAGTGTTGTATTATTATATCCTTTGTTTATTTAGAACTCTGTGATCGTGTATGAAAATTGGAGGCTTCTAATTCCTCCTGACTATGCCAAGAAACAAATAAGCTCCTTTCGTATAGCATCCACCGCCCGAAGGGCGGTGGGAGGGCGGCCGCAGGCCGCCAGCCCTCCGCAGGAGCTAGCGGCTCTTAGCCGCCCGAAGGGCGGCAGAGCAGCTAGTATATATATATATATGAGTGAATAGCCGTTCTTAGCAGCCAGATGCAGTATGGTGTCTAGTTCCTCAGTACTGGCAGGCTGCACAGGTGTCTAGTGCTGCCCCTGCTTTGATCAGAACTCTCACGACGTCCAACCAGCCAACACTGACCCATGAAGCGTGGAGGGGTGGCAGGCCATAGCAATCTTTGGCATTCAAAAGGTGACGACACTTAAATTACGGTGGTAAAGAAGTGCCTGCATGCATTTATGGTGTGTAGGAATTAAAAAAAAAAAAGTGAAAAAAATAGGAATATAAAAAATGTAAAAACGAATAGGAATATAAAAAAAGTGAAAACGGAAAGAAGAAAATGGTAATGAAACTGTATAATATATATATATATATATATATATATATATATATATATATATATATATATATATATATATATATATATATATATATATATATATATATATTGTGAGGGAAATCACCCCTGCAGCTAACTACCCATCCTATGTATGGTCCCGTCCCTGGTGTACATCTTCTCGGAGCTTCGACTTCGACCAACTCGAGACTCGTTGGCCACGTCAGCAACCCAGTCCATCCTGTGTCGACCCCTGTTCACTGACTTCTCGGGGTTTCGTGAACCCTCAACCGAGGCTACAAGCAACACGCTTCCACCCATCAGCAGCAGAGAGCTTCTGGACTTGGAATCCGACGGTTCGATCCCCCTCTCTCCCACTCTACTGGTGTGACTACTCCTCGAGTAGTGCTGAATAATATCTACTCGTGTTGCTACTCTTCAAGTATTGGTGTTATATTAGATACTGATGTTATTACTCCACTACCACTTCTGTGAAAATATAAACTGTGTTGTAAATATATTTTATGAGTAAGCCACTCATTCATCAGTGTCTCCATTCTTGCGGCCCTAACACTACCCTGTTCAGACTATCCTGGAATAATAGGGAGGGGAAGTGATACAATCGCACCCAGATTCCCTTATATATATATATATATATATATATATATATATATATATATATATATATATATATATATACCTACTTAAATCCAGCAAAACGAGAGTGGCAGTAAGAAGGGGATCTTATATTTTTATTAAGCAAATTGTAAAGGGGTATTTATTCTTGCCCACTACAATTATTAAGAAACATGTTATGTATCTGTGCACAACTATAGGGGGACTGTTTTGTTGCTGCATTATTTGAGGAAGCAAAATGTAGCCCTTGAATTCATTCAAAGTAAATATGCTCTCGAGGGAATCAACTGTTTGTGTTCAATTTGGAGTCAATGTAGTCCTCCAAACTCGGCTATAAAACACATCCCCTGTATAATTCCATATGAAGGAGTTCTGTCTGTTTCCTGGCATATATAGTTTGGAGGAATCAGTAGCCTTCCAAGTTTCCCGAATAGATTGCTTGCTCCGCTTAGAATAGAACCACAGCCACCCACATGAGTCAACTACGTAAGTGAACCACTGTTTGGAGATAACACAAATTATGTTATTTTAAGGAAGTCTGTGTAGTGGCCACACTATGTAGCACACACATGTGGCCACTCCTATATCAAGAGGTATACTACTCCTAGACCCCGGCTCTATTCTTAGCTGGATATTAGGCGCCGCAACATCGAGGTCCTATAGCGCCAGAAAAAAGTGATAGAGAGGTGTGACAGCAAGCAGGAAGGAAATAAAAAAAGAGGGACAGTTGAAGAACTGAAAGATGGGAACCATTTAGTCTTGTCTCTCACTAGCGACCTTCCTAGCATGGGTAGCCCTCTCTCCCCGAAATCGGGGCAGAGCAGGGGCCGGAGCCCCCTCTAGTCTAGCTCGCCAGGTCTCTGAGACACTCAAGCCCCCCACCACGTCAAGGCGGTTTCCGTTAGGGGGGCTGGTCAGGTAAGCTACTCCTCGACCCTAAGCGCCCGGGAGACAGCAGCTAATCCTCGACCCTTCCAAATATAATGAACCAGCCCTGCCCAGGACAGACTGAAGCATCAGCATCAAAAGAAGAAGGTCCTTACACACTGTCGTCCTGCCTGCCACATCACCTACCTGCCGTACACTACCTACTTCCTGCAACGTCTACGGCACGGCATGGCACGACAGCATAATGTACTGTGTGACCTTGTGTACTACCAATAAACTGTATTGTATGACCTAGAGTCTGTTCACCCTGGATAACCCTGTTGTGTATAACTGCATGGTTCTTGAACAATAATAATATCAAAACCGGTAATAGTGGTCAGGATGCCCCTTGTCCTCTATATGCCTCAATTATGGTTATGACAACAATAATTACCTTAAGTGTTTCCAGTTTGCCGTTCTCAGCACAAAGGTAGACTGCTGACTTGGGCAGCCTGTCGCCAGCATCAACGTCAGTACCGAGAGCTAGGAGGGTCTGCACGGCTGCTGAGTGTGTGTTTATACTATCAAGGTCAAGGGAGTATATATATTCCCTTGACCTAGCATACTATAATAAGTAAGGGTTGAGTCATTACAGTTGTCAGATTTTGCACAATGGTATATTTTACATTAAATAATTATATTGAATGAAATATAACATTATACTGATAATACAAGATGGTGGTGCTCCCTTGTTACTTATATTAATAAAAAAATTAATTGGCTTTATAAATATACCAACAGATAGCCAGCTGGAAGTTAAATGGAAGTGGTACAGTGTTGTTAAATCTGCATGGAGCAACTGATTCCTCCACACTATTCCAAGCAACATAACACCATTATATATGATAATGTGGTCCTGTTTCCTGGTATACTTACAAAGGAATAAAAGTGCTCTAATCAACCATAAGTATATTACCCCTTTAATTAACAACAACGACGACAACAACAACAAACTCAATTTTAATACCTTTTCTTGTAATGGTTCAAGATTTGTTTCAAGGATTATTTTATTCATTATTATTATTACTATTTTATTCATTATATCTACTAGTAGTTAGCGCCATAGAATTAAAAACAGCCTCTAAAGGACCAACAGGTCTGTTGCTGTTTGTATTATATTGTATACATTAATTTTCTATTCCTGCTCTCCCTTCCCCTGCTTTACCATCCGTTATCCCTCCTTCTCTACCCTCTACATTCTCCTATTCGTCCCTCTCCCTCCCTTCCCTTACCCTACCTATTGTTCCCCTCCCTTCCCTACCCCTCATCTCCCTTCCCTTCCTCTCCCCTCCCTTCCTTTACCCTATCTACCCTTCTCTTCCCTTAACTATCACTCTTCTCCCTTCCCTTCCCTACCCCTCCTGTACCCTCCCTCTTCCTCCCCTTCCTTTTCCCTATCTACCCTTTCCTTTCCTTCCCTACTCCCCTCCTCCCTTCACCTCCCCTCCTTTCCCTTTCTTTACAGCTTCAACTCCCTCTCCCTTCCTCTCCTATACCATCCCCAATCCTATCCTCCCTTCCTTCCCCTTAACCCTTTTCTCCTATCTCTTCCTTTAATGTTCTCCCTTTCCTTCATTCCTACTCTTCCCTCTCCTCTTAACGCTTACCTCATCATTCCCTCCCAACCCTTCATCCTTCCTCTCTCCTTCCCCTCAAACACCCTACCCTCCACCCCACAGTATATACGACTGTCTGCAGAACTTATCGCAGGATGTACCCAAAAAATTATATATTTATAGTTTGCACTTTATCAGGACATTTATTTTCCACTATCACAAGAGAGAGAGAGAGAGAGAGAGAGAGAGAGAGAGAGAGAGAATTAGTTAAACTCTCCATCACCTTGCTATAACAGTAAGGAATATAAACTATTTTTAACTAAAATAAACAACATTACTGATAGAATATATGAAAAAAAGAGTGTCATATCGCAAACGGTGATAAATAAGGAAAAGGACTTAGGTGTCATAATTAGCAGTGATCTAAAGACTAGTGCGCAGTGTTTGGCAGCAAGTAATAAAGCTAACGTAGTTTTAGGCTTTATTGCTCGGAATTTTAAATATAAGTCACCAGAAGTAATAACACGTTTATATACATCTCTTGTTAGACCATATTTAGAATATTCAGTTCAACTATGGTCCCCTTGTTATGCTAAAGATGCTAAAAAGTTGGAAAGCGTACAAAGAAGAGCAACTAAAATTATCCCTAGCATTCGTGATTTAACATATGAAGAAAGATTAAAAAAGCTCAATATGTTTTCTCTTGAAAAACGTAGAGTACGTGGCGACCTCATCGAAACTTTTTAAATCCTTAAAAACTTTGATAAAATAAATTATGAAAATTTATTCCAGTTATATCCCCAATCTGGAACGAAAAATAACACTTTTAAGCTTAAAGGACAAGTTTTAACACTGAACTGCGAAAAAACTTTTTCAATATCAGAGTCGTAAACATTTGGAATAAACTCCCGCCAGGCATACGTAGTAGCAGCGAATACAGTAGGAACATTTAAACATCGCCTCGATAAATATTTTCAAGAAAAATGATTGTAGCTTTTTTTTTTTTTAGTAAGTAGATGATAGAATTAGACTTCCATTACTTTTCCCACTTTTCTATAAAATGTCCTTGTTTTTTTTTTTATTAACGTGCAAGGTGTTATTTTCTACCTGTTTTTTCCAACCGGAAACACGTAGTGTAGATTAACGTAGATAAACAGGTAACCTCGAAAAAGGCCATGGACCTCCTGTTGCCTGTACGTCCTTTGTATTCCTTTGTATTTTTTGTAAGAGAACAGACATACTGCATGCTAGATGTATTATGTTCATACTAAAATGTTAATTAATACTTAATTAAAATATAAAGATATAGATTATATAAATAATAATATTTTTCTTTCATGACAAACTCAGGTGGTATAATAATCAGGTTATATTATGTGTTCTTAGTGGAGCGCTTGACAATGTTATTATTAGTTTACCATTTCACCGTAGAATATTAAAAACATTATTTTAGTTCTGGTATCTATCTGTGATGATATTATTTATACTCTGACGAACGTCAGCCAGGCCAGCCCAACTCCCCAGGTATGGCAGTAACCCCTCAGTAAACAGTTTTAAACTCACAAACCTGGGCGAGTCTCCATCTGCCAACCTCACTGATGTGAGGCCAACACGTTACCACTGTACTAGCTAGGGGCTTACTATACATTCCTAATATTGCCATTACTGTATTTATTAAAACTAAATTGCTCTCCACCAAGATATTATGATCGATATTAAATATTAAAATATCACCTGACAATGTGATGGTTAATGTTGATAGTGTTGGTTTACAATGTCCAAGTGTACCTATTATTACTCAAAGAAGAATTGAGGGAGGATTGCAAGTTGGAACTGTTCAGTACAGAAAAGAATGTTGCCACAGAAGAAACCTGACCAAAGAATATAGGAGAGGAAAGATATGAAGTGATAAAGAGAGGGAGAGATTATGAAGAAATACAGAACATTTCAAAGGAGGACAATCCTAACTAGTTGAGTGCAGGATTTAATTAACAGTAGCAGCAAAACACTTTACCCAATATGTGGAAGGTTCTTCTTGATAATACACTCCAGAGATTGAAGCACTGCATTGTTGAAGTTGAGAAGGATTTATACAAACACAACACTACAATATGGAAGCTGAATTATCTGATTATTTGTAAATTATTATGTTGTTACTTCATGTTAAATCAATGTAGTATACTTTATTGGAAGAGAGACAATTGATCCATATTTGTGTAACAATTACCAAACATAAGATGTCTATCAGGTTATATTTAGAGTAGGAGCGGGTAACATCCGGCCCACAGAGGCATATTGTGTGGCCCGTGAACATACTCGGAATTAATAATAGAATCCGACCTGCAAGAGGTAGCCAACCTCTGTCTGCAGACCAGATACAGCCCATGAAGGCCTATCGTCCAGCCTGAGACATTGCAATCCGGCCAACAAAACTCCAGCCAAATATAATAATTATTTACCAAAAACCGTCTGCTGACAAATACTGTTTATGAAGCCTGCACTCTCTCCAAGTCAAAGCTACTTGGTACTCTGGTCACCAAGTCTCACCTTCACTATCAGCACTCGGAAAGTCACCTCAATGATATTCTTCTGTTGTGTTTCTCATCCATTGAACTGAACATTGAAACAATTGTTTATAGCAAGTAGAACCAACCTCTTTTCTTTCTATTTCCTTCCTGCTTGCTGTTTCTCCTCTCTATTACCGTTTTCTGGCGGTATATGACCTCGCTGTTGCGGCGCCTAATATCAATCAATCTATCAATCAATCAGTCAACACAACAAATTTCCAACACACAGAGGAGGAGGAGACACTAACACACACACATACACACACACCCTGAGACACACACGCACACACCTTGACACACACTCCCTTACACACACGTACACTTTTCCACATACATACAAGCAATCACTCTATAAATATATCGCCTTAATGACCATTAAGAAGTCGATAGGCATAAAGCATAATTAACAACAACAACAACACAGTGGGCAGGTCTCCCTCAGTGTACCTTCCTGCCACATACCAGCTTTGTGTGTGTTAGTCTTGTCTACCGGATATTCCTTTGTGTGTGTTAGTCTTGTCTACCGGATATTCGTTATCTGTGTACCTGCTACCTCCACCATATTATCATCACTACTCACGTGACTATTGTCAGTAACCCTTACCTCTCTACTCTATGTAACCAGTATAACGTAGATTAAGTGTTATTGTTAATAGGTTATGTGTTTTTTAGATTAATTTCTATATGTTGTAAGGAATTGGGTTGTAACTTTGTCTTAATGCTTGTAAACTGTATAATGTATATAAATATTGATTAAATCCCTCCTCCCTTTATGCCCTATTATCCTCTGTGAACCACATTGGTTATTCGTTCTAATTCTAACTTTATTTTAATGTTGTGCTTAGTATCGGGCATGAACTGGAATATTAACTGGGAGTAACATTAAATGGCGACCCTGCCATGATGCTACGGTTTTAAACTACGTAATAAGTTGTAAGCAAACCTGCCTTCCCCACTCTGTGTTTCAAATGATATAAGTGTATGTTGTGCAGTGTGTATACAAACCTGGTAGATGATAAAGCACACTTAAAGTACCCTTTACTTGTTGAAGTGTAAAAAGTGTTACGGCTTCACTCAAGGGAGCTTTCTTTGAATGGGGTGTGATTTGTTCAGTGAGTTCATTCTCTAGATTTGTCATTACTAGAGTTAATATTGGTACGTTTAGTCATTATTTCTCTGGGAGGAATGGGTATTCATAGGCGTTGATCATTAACATGTAGAGTATTACCGTATATTCTCTACCTCGTGCACTGCATAAGAATACTTATTTTTGTGTGAAAGAATAAGGTAGGAATCTCATAGACGCCTATAGTTTGGAATTGTCCTGCCCAAACGTTTTATATACGGTTCATTTATACTGTGTACCGCCCTAATAAACGTATTGATTAACTAACACCTTGAGAATATTTGTTAATGGTAAACATAGACATCGAGTCGTGTTTCGTACATGCCAAACTAACTTTCTTCATTAATTGTCATATTTAATCATGGTTATCCATCTGGTATATTTGTAATCATGGAAGGTGAGAACTTCTGATACGCCACCCTCGTTTTGGTGGATTCAAGTAGGTCATAATGTAAATATTTGTCTGTATCCTTGTGCTCTATTCTGTTATGTTTTCGTGATGTGTGTGTGTATATGTGTGTGTGAGGTCATAGTCGTTGGATTTTCATAGGTCTCGCCTACCCTTATGTATTGTGTTCTGCTTATTGAATGACGCAACGGCACAATGAATAATAAAAAATAATCCCATGAATACATAAATATCTTTAGGAAGATAATGAGGGTTCATTTAGCCTTTTCGAACGATTAGTAACTGAAAACGAGTTGCCTGATTTAAGGAGGAGTTGACTCAGGAAATGGTCAAAAATAAGTATCAAATATATGTGGAATTTGCAAGTGATAAGCTTAATTTTGTTTAAGAAATGGCTAAATGCTCTCTCAGTCACCACCTATTCAGAACTTATTAATCTCATTGTCCTAGAGGAATTTAAAAGAAAAGCGCCCATTCCTATTGTGAAAAGAGGAAAGGGACGAGATGGAACTATTGAGGGTGGTGGAGTTAGCAGATGCGTAGGCTTTGATGCTTGAGATCTAATCGATGCGTGAGGGAGACCTCACTCTTTCTGTACAAACTTCCTCTGACGATTTCAAATACATAGATTCTAAGGATAAGCCTTACTGTAGGAAGCCAGGCCATACTATTGCATTTTGCAAACACCCCATGTGTACAAGTAGTAGAAAAAGTTTCATCTTTACTGCATTAGGTTCCTCTACCTTACTAAGTCCTGTATCTTCTATTAGTACTGGTATTCAGTCAAAACAGTTGTTTGATTACGTTATATTTGATGGTGTAAGGGCAGAAGTACTCATACACATTTATACACATTGTTACGCCACGCCTATCACTCGTATGAGGTCGCCACCGCCGCCTCAGTGAGTATAGTTGTCTTGCCCAGCCACACAGGAAAAACGTCAACTGTGGGCTATAACTAACAGGGGTCAGGGCAACACCACTCAAAGAGTCGGAGGAACACAGTATTTAAGCCTCTCACCACTGGATAACCCAGGCCAATAACACTCGCCTATGAGCTGAACGACTGCTCTAATAGGTTGGACTAACACTTACATTCAGAGGGGACCAGTTGCACATTTGTTATCCCCATAACAAAACACGGTGGTGTCTTGGGGGTTACCGCCCGATAGACATACTGTCTCCACCCACTTACCCCCAAAACACCACCAGTTTCATTAAAAATGTTACAAGCTGAATAAATAAACAAAAGGAACTTATAGACTACGTTAATAATAAAGAAAACTAGTGGGGACTTATAATCTATCTAACTATATACAAGGTAAAACATCCCAACCCAACACCCAAACAACCCCAACCCCAACACAGATACACAAAACAACCACAACCCCAACACAGCACACAAAATAATAACAATCCCAAAATACCAATATATTTCCTCAGGTAACACCGTCAAACACCAACACACGTTACCCCAGGGCTATGACCACCAGCCCTCTTTGTAGTATTACGCCACGGTGTACCATACAAGCTCCACTTCCCTTCTATACCACTGTCGGTCTCTTCTCCGGATTCCACTGGACACAACTCGTCTGTCTCTCTCCCCGACCTCGACTGTCTACTCCTACCACCAAAACATCGGCTGCCTACCACAGCTGGGCTGATTGTCTTCCTTTCCGAGCCAAGTTTCATGTCTCGTTCACTCACTCAAACAATACAGACTCAAACAATACCCCAACTCGTTTCTACTGTAACAACATTTATACACACTCATATACATTTATACACATTTATACGCCTTTAATCACATGTTCCTGTGCAGTAACATCTTAATATTTCATCGATAGTTATGTGGTGTATTAGTGGAAGGCGAGAGTATAACTGCTTGTTCAGCAGTCTCCTCATCTCCCCCCCCCCCCTTCCTTGGGATGTCGACGTCAGCGCCATCTACACTTCTCAACGCCGGCAGCGCCATCTATCCGAGGTTTCGTATGGATGGAAGAACCGACTGGTGGCAGAACGGAGCTGCACTCTGACTTGTTAGGAGCTCTGAGCCTCCTCTGCCTCCTTCTCTCACCTGGAGCTCAATCCAGCGCTTGGGC
Organism: Petrolisthes manimaculis; assembly: GCA_034508575.1. Taxonomy (NCBI): domain Eukaryota; kingdom Metazoa; phylum Arthropoda; class Malacostraca; order Decapoda; family Porcellanidae; genus Petrolisthes; species Petrolisthes manimaculis. The sequence continues at coordinate 97,209 of JAWZYT010000930.1, read as the reverse complement.
AGCGTCTGGTCTGCCTCCTCCTATTGATCCTATTGAACCTAGTGATCCTATTGCCATCCTTGTGTTAGGACTCTGCTACCTGGCCAAGTGTTGTGTGTTGGAAACTATACTGTGTTGTGTGGAGTGATACTGTGTGGTGTTGGTGTGGAGTTTGTGTGGTGGTGTTGATTGTATTGTGGTGTTATGTGTTGTGGTGGAGATTGTGTCTTTGCAACTTTTGTTTGTAATATTCCCTCTGACTTTGGTGGTGATAGAATCCTTACTTCGAAGAAGTTGCCGACGTGCCACTCTTCGATTCGAGCCTTTACAGATGGTGAAGTGGATTTGACAAAGGAGGGTCAGACCTATCCTATTAAGGTCTTAAGATGTTCTTCCCCATCTAGAAGATAACTTTACTGGAGATAAGGTATACTGTATACTCATTTCCAGTTTCACCTCTCAGACTTCATACCCCGTGGTCCAAATTTATCTTTATTATTCCTTTGTTGCCTCGTGTGTGGCAGTACAGGAAGGAAACCTGTCTGTTGAAGGAATTTATTTATTGCTTGGTAATTTACATAGCAGGTAAATTTGTGGTATTTAGGCCCGTAGTTTTAAAACATTTGAGGGCCCTTACTGGAGCTCTATGAACCCTCCAAATAATCCAGGCCACAAAACGCTTCAGTGTTTCGAATAGGGAATCTGTTGCCTGGAGTAGTTTGGAGGGTTCATAGAACTCCAGTAAGGGCCCTCAATTGTTTTAAAACTACGGGTGTTAATGTTCTAACTGTATTCCCTTCTGAACCTTCTGATGTTTTTCCCTCCTGCGTGCTGACTCGTTCTCAGCTCCAACAAGCCTCTCGGAAGCAATGTCAGTCTTCGTCACTTTCCATGCTTCTCTATTTTATTATCTCTAAAATAGATTTGATACAGGTACAGGAAAGTGATCTGTCTATATCTGCTGGGCGACAGGGTGCTCTAGATAAAGAGGATGTAGACACCCTACCTGCCTTCTATTATGATCAAGGTGTACTCATGAGTGCATACCGACCTCCAACTCTATCAGCCTACTATTCTTGGTTAGCTACCCATCAAATTGTGTTACCTAGTTCATTACACTCAGATGTATTAATGCTAGATCTTGATGGTTACAGGGGACATCTTGGGTTCCGTAAAACATACTATAATTTAAGTCTTGGGTCACCTTTTCTGGCCAGAAATTAAGAAAGATGAGAAACAATTCTTGAAGACCTGCCATGTTTACCAACTGGTTGGCGGAAATAGTCAACCTATACCTCCTGCCCCGTTGTATTCCATCCTCGTGCTTGATGAACACTGAATGAATCGTCCTGGATTGTGTAGTACCCCTTCCCAAGACCCAGAAGGTACTGTACATTAATATTTACTAACAGTGATGTATACGACAACGTGGTATCCGGAGGCATTCCCTCTGAAGAATATCACTGCTAAAGCTATAATTAAACCCCTGTTGCATATGTTTACATCTAAAGGGATTCCCAAACAAATACAGACAGACCATGGGACTAACTTTACCAGCCAGGTGCTTAGACAGGTGTAACATGAAGTGCCGTTACTAGTTGTATGGGATGCTTAAACTCACAGGTTACACGGTACACTAGTTTATTGATAGACACAGGGTGTAGAATAGTAGTGTAGTAAAAGCAATGAATACTCCAGGACCAGGCCAGTAAGGGTAGAGAAAGAGCACGTGGTAGCGGGTGACCACACACGAAGTAGAGCTAGCAGGTGTAGCCGTGCTGTAGATGAGTCGCTGTAGTGGGGAGTAGAGACCCTATATAGGGTTTCTAGTGGGGAGCGGGTGTAGCAGATGGCTGGACAGGAAGATGTCTAACTGACCTGGTTAGAGCTGGAGGCAGAGTGGGTGCTATAAAGATTAGGGCTGAAGCCACTTGACTCATAGTGTTGGTCATTAATTAAGGCAGTCAGGCCAGTGGTTTAAAAAAATAATCCAGGGCACCGAACTCTTTAGGATTTCTGATAGGGAATCTGTTGCCCGGAGTAGTTTGGAGAATTAATAGAAATCCAGTAAAGACCCTTACTTTTTTTTAAACTATGGGCCTCAGTCTTGTTACATCAACACATCTATCCCCAGTCTACAAGGTTGCTATCCTTGCTCTTACAGCCGGGTACCTACTTACTGCCAGGTGAACAGGGACATAGGGGGCTGGAAAAATTGTCTATCATTTCCACTGACTCGGGATCTCTCGCTTGCGAGGCGAGTATGTTAACCATTAAACCATCAACATAGGTACGTACATAATACAATACATAGACCTCTGTATACGTACAGACATACATAGCAAATACATATATACAAGTACAGTTGCGGAAACATATTCTGCCCCACATTTGTTTGGCATGTGGAGATATCTGGCAACTCTCTCTGAATAGACAGCAGCTCAAACGAACCTCGATGACTGAACCACCAATGAACTCCAGTCACGTAAACCGTGAGTGAAATTCCAGGTCACAGTATTGCGACACCGTCTGGGACCCACACACTTACAATAACATCAATAAATTAGAGTCCATACAAAACAAAACTGCAAGATGGGCCAGACGTGATTGCAGACACACTACATCAGTCACTTTGCTTAAACAAGACACAAAACTAGACCCATTGGCAACACGAAGACAAATACACAGACAACAGATGATATACAAAATCACAAACAAGTTAGTTGACATAGCCCTCTCTCCCCAAAATCGGGGCAGAGCAGGGGCCGGAGCCCCCTCTAGTCTAGCTAGCCAGGTCTCAGAGACACGCAAGACCCCCCACCACGACAAGGTGGTTCCCGTTAGAGGGGAACGACTCGTAAGAATAATATCCAAAGAAGTGTAGGAATAATTGTAATAACACCAGAAAATTTAGTACAGAGGTTTGTCTTTCAAGAATATCTAATGCACAACAGTATAGTAAATCATGTTCTTTCCAAACCAGGTATGCCCGAGAAAACATCTTCGAGGTGGCAAGAAGTGGTCAGGTCGCAGAAATAGGTAGATGGTTTATGACTGAATAATACATAGAGATTTTAGAGGAGGTTTTGTTGCCATCTGTCATCACATATGCTTTTCCCTACCCAGAGAGGGTAATTTTCATGCAAGATAACTTTTAATACACACAGCTAGAATAATGAAACGGTGGTTTCAGTATCAGAGAAATATGGAACTCCTCGCCTGGCCGAGTACATCTTGTGACCTGAAGTTCTGAACCCGATTTGAAAATGTGTGGGTGAACATCGTCAATGTGTGGGAGCCACAGCAGGAACGGACTTTTCGGCAGTTGATGGGACACGTGCAGACAGAGTGGGAGGTTCTCCAAAGAAAACCTGATCTAATTTACTATCATGTGGCATCGGTTCTGGAAAGGTTACGAGAGGTTATTGAAAGCAACGGTGGATGGGCGGGGCATTTGTTATTACATGTGTTACTTATTGAAGTGGTTGATTCTTCTTTGATGGATTTGATTATGGGAATTCCAGCCTTCGCAAACTGAGAAAAAGTTGCCAGATTCGCTAGGAAATATAATTCGTAGTATTTAATGGAGAAGTACTCGAAAATAAATTATTTGTGCCTTTAATTGCCACAAATATGTTCCTTGCTATTTTAGGATAATTTTAAAAACTGTGCTTAACGATATATTGGTGAAAACAGTACGAAAGGTTTAATAACAGCGTTTGAATAAACTGTCTTAATTTTTGGTTATCTATTTATTTTTATCGAATGTTGCAATATGTGCTATATTTGTTGGCACGTTTGTGTTTCTCTGTTGTAAAATCTCATAAATATGTTCGGTATTTTGCGATGTTTGAATGTTTGTTTACTATCTTGCAGCAGTGTAGCCAGATACTAATAGCCGAAAGTAATCAAATTTGTCATAATCATATTTAAAATAGATATCTAAAATTATATGTGTATTCATCAATATACTCAATATTTACAACAACTAATTCTCGAGCAAAATTTTAATACCATAAACAGTTACGGTCACAGAAAGATACTAAACATTTATAGAACACATAATACAAGATACTGACTCATATCTGCTGGCTACAGTGCTTGCTGTTCGCTTGGTATTTAATTACAATCTCGGTCGGCGATATCGGCATACAGGAATTTCGGCGGCCGATTTTTTTATATATTTCATGTTTAAAACTATTAACAATCCTTGTCGACCAGTAAAATAATTTATTGCTTCAATATGCAGCTACTGTCAAGTGAAACAAAAGTAATGTGGGACGTGTGCATAAAAAAAAAAATCAAAATATGTTTAGGGACAACTTTAAGTTTATTGCTTATTGCTTTGATATTCATTATATACCATCTTTCTACAGTATATTAAACTTTAGAAATTAGCTAAACTATCGATTGAAATAATTAAAAGATAAGTGTACTTTAGCTGGCAACTTTTTCTCCCTTTGCGAAGGCTGGAATTCATGTCTGGTTTATGTCAATGGTTTTTGATGAAATACACTATAAAGCATAATTACCGTCATCATTTATACCCATGTTACTATACATTCATGGTAGATTAGGAAACTATAACAATAATTATTCAATTCAATTGATATTTACATCATGACTAATCCTCTGTAATGTGTTTTACTGTATACATTAAGAATAAGATTAAGAATAAAAAATTTGTGATGTCAATCAATATTACTGATTATAATTTGTGACCTGGAATTTCACTCACTGTTTTCGTGACTGGAGTTCATTGGTGGTTCAGTCATCGAGGTTCGTATGAGCTGCTGTCTATTCAGAGAGAGTTGCCAGATATCTCCACATGCCAAACAAATGTGGGGCAGAATATGCTTTCACAACTCTCTGTCTACCTGTTTCTTCCTGCCTATCTCCTTCCTCAGTGTTAACATTTCTCTCATCGTCTTGAGAGGCTGGGATCTCATAGTTGATTGTTATTGTGACTGTGAAATGTATTGATTTTGTTCCTCAGAATAACGAGATTCTTCAATGCTTTATGTTAACGTTTGTTTCTCATCTGTGATTTGTTAAATGTTAAAATTGGGCTTTGCTAATGACTGTTGTTTTCAACCTACCCTCGTCAAGGGCCGGGCGAGAGTGGTGAAGGTTTCCACTACTTCTTGGTGTAGGGACTATAAGGGTGGTGACTATTTGATTGTGTGGGCAGCCCATAGCCGGTGATGGTGAACGTGAGTAGGTGTAGCCAGTAGAGTACTTCGAACCAGTCACCGGTACTATGGGGCTGGTGTGAGGTGCCGTAAACCCGCCTCTTCTATAATGTATTCTCTTATAGTGCGATACCACTGACAGGGAAGTGCCTAGTGGGGCTTTAGTGATTCATTATATGTTTTAAGGTTGTGGGGCATCTAAAGTGTACATGTTTGGATTTAAGTTATTGTAAATAAATGTATATGATTTTTCTCCTCAGCTTCAGAATGGTCAAGCCACAATAATATAAAAGATCCTGGGTATTCATTTACAAGGCCTAGTGTTGTAAAAATTAATTTTCCCTGTTTGTCCTTCCTATCTCTGTTGCCACATATTGAGGGTGCTGAGACCCAGACCTGGCAGGATATGGCCACAATCACTTCTGTTAACCTTCTAGCTGGACTGGAGGGCCAACCAATGCCATCACAACTGTGTTGACTCCAGTCCTAATTAGACAATATAGTATTCATTAGTTCTCATTTCCACCATCGTCACAGTTTGTCAATTTGGACATTATTTTAAATTATTATGGTTGTGTATCCACATTTAATGTTAATCAATTATAATTTCAACAAATTAACTGCAAACGTTACATTACATTACTGCTCTTTAGGTATAATGGAAAAATATGTTACAGACGATACACCATACATTATCTAATCAAAGTCATTGTTAATTTCATTCCTTTATTTGCTATTTTAATCATAAAACGAATACTGTAAAACATTTTGCAGTCTTCAAAGGAATGAGAATTCTATTATAATAGTCACAAATCTTCCAATGCATATTTATTTCTTCTTTGTCAATTGTTTTTACTTTACATACAAGAAATATAACATTTTCAACTCTAAGAATACATTTATTACCTATCATGTTGGCACCTTATACATTCTCATATCCTAATGGTATGGTAATAGCCTACTTATGAAAAGCATATATATATATTGTTACGGTGTGACATATCTTCACTATGTCACATCGTCATTATGTTTTAGTGTAAAAGTAACAATGTCAGTGATACACTAAGACAGAGAAACCCAAGGATAAGATGCTATACGTGCAGTGAAGTTGGACATTTGAGTATGTACTGTAACAGCCAACCAGATGTCAACATTGTGGTAAGCTGGGTCACAAAAAGAAATAAGTGTTATCAGCTCAAAGGTTCCAAAGAGGCAGGACTAACAATGTCAAAGTGTGAGAATATAAAGAAGCGTCCAAGTATTAACTGTTTTAAGAAAGTTTTGCCTGCCGTTGAGTTTAAACCTTTTATTACTGAAGGGCATATAAAAGTGGATGAAGGGTAAGAGAGAAAAATAGAAACATTAAGGGACACTGGTGCTAATTTAAGTCTTGTGTTTAGAGATACTCTTGAGTGGAATGAGAACACATTCACAGGAGAGGAAGTAGATGTTGTGGGTATTGGCACATCGAGTATTATCATTCCAATTCATTATGTGTGGATAAAGAGCGGATTTATAAAAGGAAAAGTGAAAGTTGGGGTTAGTGACCAGTTACCTGTTTCTAGTGTGGACATGTTATTAGGGAATGACTTGGCTGGAAATATAGTTGTACCCAATCCTGAACGTGTAGAGAACCCTATTAGTGAGAAGGATGATACATTTTTGGAGCCTGATATTTATGAGGACAAAGAAAAAGAGGAGAAAATTTTAATTTATCCAGCATGTATTGTAACGAGGGCTGAAGCTAAGAGGAGGAAGAAAATAGAAGAATCGGAGATGGGTCTCGATTCATTAATAGAGGAAGTGAAGTCTGACAACGAGGGGAGACCTATGATTGTATGAAGATAAGTGGTGCTGACTGCGAGGCGGAAGTGTTGTCTGACTTTGTGGCGGAGAAAGAGTATTTTATACCTGCACAGGAAGAGGATGAAGATTCTGATGCAGAAGAAGGAGAATTCGAGCACTATGAAGACTGTGCTGATGAAGAAGAGGAAAAAGATGACGAAGAGAAAGAAGATTATGATGAAGAAAGTGTGTAAGATTATGAGGAGAAATATGAGGATGATGAAGAAAATGATAAAGTTGAAAAAGAGAAAGATGAAGTTGAAGTGAAAAAGAAAATTATGAACTTAAAGAAAATTATGATGAAGATAATGATGAAGATTATGAAGATAATGATGATGATAATGATGTCGATGATAAGGATGATGATGGATGGTGAAATAATGAAATAGCCGAAGAAATTATAAAATATCCACCATGATCTGGCGTTGCTGTGTTCTGAGAGGAACATTTACACAAGGGTTTTTGTTGTGTTATCCATGACGTAACTACAGCAGAAGGTGGCATTGTAACAGCCACAATTAAATAGCAAGGCCCGAGTGGCGAATCGGGCTGCAGAGGTATTGGGATCGCCCCCCCCCCCCCATTGGTTATTTTAAAACTTTTTTTTTTTTCATTGTCCTTAGATCTTGTTTTAAATTTAGGCCTGCCTGCATCCTTGATGCTTGAGACCATAGAGTCTATGTTGAGAAAACCATATATCTTTGGTTGTTTTAATCTGATAATTCAAGAAATACATATCCGCCACTGGTCAGAATGGTGTATCAATTGTTAACATTTTTTTTTTTTTTTTAATTGTACCTGGGATTTGATCCTGGGATCTTTCGGTTAAGGCCAAATAACAGCCTTCGGCTTGGGCTGCAGGGGTTCGACCCCCCCCCAACCCCCACATTGGTCATTAATACAAAAAATTGTAGGCCGAGGACGCTTCCCAGGCTTCACCGATCAAAATGACATATTACTTATTACTTTTTACTCTAGGTCAAGCGATGCGGCCGTGCATATCGGCTAAACAGACAGACAGACAGACACACACACACAGACAGACAGATGGAATGTTATATATATATATATATATATATATATATATATATATATATATATATATATATATATATATAGAGAGAGAGAGAGAGAGAGAGAGAGAGAGAGAGAGAGAGAGAGAGAGAGAGAGAGAGAGAGATTTATGATCTAAACCATACTAAACTCTTGAATTTTGTTGAAGCAGTGATCCATTATTATTATTATTACTTATCTTTTTATTCATATTAATATTATTACTTTTAATATTATTATTATAGTTAATAGTATTACAAATTATTATTATTATTTTTTTTTAATTAATATTTATTAATAATTATTTTTATTACTATTAATATTTTTATTGTAATAATTATTGCATTATTGTAACAAGGGTGTCACTTGAGGTTGAGGAATGTGAATCAGACAGGAAAAAACTACAGGTGTCCAGAATGTGAAAGAGGTGGGAGAGAGCAGAGGTGATGGCGAAAATGATTCTGGAGGGGGATGGAAGAAGTTTACAGATTGTTGATTAGTTTTGTTACTTAGGGGAGATGCTGTCTTGTGAGTCTGGAGCGAAGGTTGCAGTGAGAACAAAAATAGAAGTTGCACGGCAAAAGTGGAGAAAGATTGCAGGGTTGACGGTCAGCAACAAGATACCTTTGAGGAGCAGGGCAAAGATGTATGATGTTTGTATGAGATCAGTGTTACTGTATGGAGCGGAGACGTGGCCAGTAAATAAGGAAGCTGAGAAAAAGATAAAGTAAAATGATTGTAGAATGCCGCGATATATGACACATGTGAGGTGGGAAGATAGAGTATCAAATGAGGTGTGGTGTGGCACATGTATTAAATGTGTTAAGTAGATTTAGACTGAGATGGTTTGGGCATGTCAAGAGAAGGGAGGAGGACCAAATAATCAGAAGAGCTTTTGAGTTAAAAGTCTCAGGGAGAGCACCAGTTGGAAGGCCAAGGAACTCCTGGAAGCTTTGTGTGGAGGAGGATGTGCAAACACTGAATATTGAAGTAGAAAATGCGTATGACCGCTCCCTGTGGTCATATAGGCTTATGGGCTAAGAAGTGTGTTGTGGAGGTGCTGTGTTACTTTATATTATGGTGCAATGGCCGTGGAGCGAGGGGCACAGGGAACCCCTCCACTGTAAGATTTCCTAAGCAAAGGGCTACTACCTCCAGTGTGGAGATGAAGGCCTGATAAATATGTATGTATGGAAAATGTAATAGTCTACAATTACTTTACTTTAAGATATATGATTAATCAACTAAATTTAGTGTGAAATAATAATTCATTTTTTTTTTATTTTGAACCTAAGTAACATATCGCCTAATAACTCAGTTAGATTAGGTTCCATATATAGGCAATGGGGACATCCCACGGCGGGAGGGAAATCCTGTCCATCTCGGACTTGAGCTGTTAAAAACTAAATATAAAAAAGAATAACATTACACACAAGGCAGCAAAATACAGAATAAATCCAAATAATCAACACTATTGTTTATCAAACTATTTAGTCAATCATATACTACTACCAATATTGTTTTCTAAGTACAAATATCCTAAAGATTTTCTAATGGAATATTGGATGTGGAACGAGACGGGACACATTTGAACAATGCCTGGCGTAAGTCCTTCTGAAAACAAAAGTACAGGATACAAGCCACTGGAGAGCTCAGGTAAAGCATCATAGATATCATTACGGACACGAATCTTCCATAAATGATGTATTGAAGTTCACTCCATATATAGTAAGGGAGGTCCAGTGTTGTGTGTGCTGTTACCAGGGCCAGTGTGAGCACTCTTGGAGGTCGTGTGACTTCTGGACTCTCTCCCATTTCATTTGTTTCCACAATCTCTCTCGTTGACTTGGCAGGGAAAATAAAGCTAATGTATACCCAGCAAATAATAAGAGGTACCACATGTACAATGTATATGTTAAATATTGCTTGGAGAGTCCTATAGTCGTGCCTGTAATTAGAGGGTAGGTAAGTGCTAATCAATGAAGAAATAGAAGCAGTGACTGCAATACCATAAAGCAGCCCAACTATCCACACCACCCCACTGCTAATCTTCAGCACCTTCCACCTATACTGAACACCGTGGTGACTGGGACGGCTGGCCAAATAGCAGTCTATTGATATTAGGATAAGGAACAGTGCATTGGCAACAACTGAAACTCCCTCAATGCCTTGCAACACATTAAAATAGTCGAAATGCTTCCAGTACCCGAACTTCAACAACAAGCCAAAGGGTAATAGGGCATTCACCAAGATGTCGGACAGTGCTCGCTGGAGAATATAAACATTGGTGATGCTCCGTAGATCATGTTGTGTTGCCACCAAAGTTACCACTATGATATCTCCAATCAATGCAACAACTGATGTTAATGCATAGACAACATTAACGAAGATATGTCTTGCCGGAATTCCAGAATATTCTTCTTCGTTGTTATAATCATAATCGGTAATGTTGTAGTTCTCTGTCCCCATATTGGTTAGTGTGTTTGTTGATAAAGGTGATGTGAAGTGGTTGACAGATGTCTCGTTAGCAGCCTCAGTGAATGGCTACTACTCTCTTGAATTGAACGGAAGGTCTTTTTTGATAATTTGAGATGAAATGGTGGCCTGTCTTTATATGTTGAGATGGACGGAAGAATTTTCTTGACAATTTAAGAAGAAAGGATGACCTTCTTGAGATGAATGGATGACCTCCTGTCAAGTTTTGATTTGAATGAATGACCTTTGGTGTGTTGGTTGAACGATGACCCACAGGTGTTTGTGGTGATCTCTGAGTGAAAGAAAGAAAAGCAGCATTAAGGACTTGTGATCATGTACGAGAATTATTGGAGGTTTCTGAAGGCATTCTCTATTTATGTACAGTCGGCGGCAAAAGTCCTGTCGCCTCACTTGCTTCACCGAGGCACTTGATGTTCATAGACTCAAGATTATTAAGTGTATAAAACGTGTGTATTTCTCGACTCCATGAACATTGGGCGTCTCGGTGAAGCAGGTGAGGTGACAGAACTTTTGCCGCCGACTGTACAGTATGTATTTATTACTAGACAATAAGATACATTACCTGTTAATTAATAGGAAAAACTACGATGCTATCATTCGTTGTTTATTGGGTGAAACACTTATTGGTAAATTGGACGGCTACTGATTCCTTCATAATATCCCAGGAAAAAAAATAATCAATATTAATACATAATACATACATTTTAGGATTCGGTAGCCGTCCAATTTACCATTAACATTTTCATCCTTAAAGGGGTACAGGATGTGGTTTTATAGACTATACTCTGTCCAGGCAAAGGTGGCGGAGAAGCCCTTCCCTACAGGTGCGGTGGGCAGGCCAAATACTTTTTCGCTTCCCTGATTGGCTAGAGGTGTTCAGCACACCGAGAAAAATAGGAGTGTTTCCTTTTATCATAAATATTTCAGCTAATTAATCATTATTCATGCCTGTTATTACTCACTAATCATCATCAATCAATGTATATTAAAAATTGCAACCTTTCCAAACTTTCAAAAACGTTCATTTTTTCAATATTTTTTTTCAATTTTGAACGATTTTACTATAAAATGTTTCATCTTCACTACTCCCCAGAGATACAAGAGACATTGCCCTTTATATTTGGCAGAGATAAATATTAACAGATATGGGTGGGTGGTAAGATGTGGGTAGGTAGGTAGTAGGTGGGTAGTGGGTGTGTGGCATCTTCACTACTTGACATCTTCACTACCTGATGTGACATCAGATTGTGGGGTGGGGGTGGGTGGAGCGGCGAACGCAGCGAGCCGCGAGTGGGGGCGAGCGGGGGCGAGCGGGGGCCGAGCGCAGCGAGCAGAGCTAGCAGCGCCGCAGGCAAAAGCACCCACGGCGTAGCCGTGGTGGGCGAAGCCCAGTGCTTGTTATCTTAAATTATATATGTGAGCCTTAAGGTCAAAATTCACAGTGACAATTTACTTGGGGCTTGTAATATCTTGATTAGAATATAGAGTGTGTAGTAATAAGTGAGCGACAGTGAGAGGAAATAGGTCAACTGGAGGACCTCTGGGTAACCCTTGTGACTTCCCGTGTTCAAAAGCAGACTTCAAGGCTTTTTCATCCATTTAGTACCAATTTTTATACATTTCATTTCACCTATCTTTCGGAAGCACAAGGGAGTGTGTTTTTATGCAACGAAAATATAGAAAAAAACGTACACATAAATTCACTACTTAAATAAACAGGTTAATATATTTCAAAACCATAGCCAAACAAAGTAGCAGGACTCTGGGCAGGGAGTGTTATGTGTGTGTGTGTGAGAATGGATTAACAAACCGAAGATAACAGGCGCCTATAGGGACCTGAGATTAGAATATGGTCTAAGGCTGTAAGAGAGAGAAACTTAGATGAAGGTAACACATGAGGAATAAAGAAAGTGAAATAACTTATGATGTATGCTACTGTTAATGAGAGAATGAATAAATCATCATCAATGTATATTAAAAATTGCAACCTTTTCAAACTTTCAAAGGATCTCATATTTGAAATTCCAAGGATTTTACAATAAAATGTTTCATCTTCACTACTCCCTATTTTTTTTCCAATTTTGAATGCTTTTACGATAAAATGTTTCATCTTCACTACTTCCTCACTACTTGACATCTTCACTACCTGATGCGACATCAGATTGGGGGGGGAGGGGCGAGCGCAGCGACCCGCGATTTTGGGGGGAGGGCGAACGAAGCGAGCAGCGCCGCAGGCAAAAGCACCCACGGCGTAGCCGTGGTGGGCGAAGCCCAGTGCTTGTTGAATTAAAAAAAAATATATAATGCCATTAATCTAAATAATTCTATGTATATGATATGTGGGATAAAATATTATTAGATTATACTTTTATGTGGGATAAAATATCATTAGATTATAGAATATAGAAAAGGAAAGGTTGTGGATGAATCGTGAACGAGAGAGAGAGAGAGAGAGAGAGAGAGAGAGAGAGTGGAGGGAAGAAGGAAGGTCAGGTCACTGAGATTAATGCACCGCTATGTGACGTATGTGTGTGTGTGTGTGACCCATGATGTGACCAAAAGGACGCAAAACGTCCCCTTTCCATCATCTGCCAGGAATGTCCCAGAGAGGCAGGACTTCTCTGGCACCTTATAAATTAGGCTGGACATAGTATAGTCACTAGTGGGATAGCTACAGCTTTCTTAACATTTTGCCGTACAGTTGCCATAAGATGACTCGAGGCCACCTCGTACACCAACAAGCTTTTTTGGCATAATACTCATTGCAGAGAAGTTAAATATATATATTAACAATTTATCACTGGGTTTGTTTCACCTGAGCAAACGACTGAATTTCGGTCCAGTTCATTTATTTCACTGATACCAGATACAACACCAGTATGTTTTTTTTTATTATTATTAATTGCGTCGTTTTGTCAATCAATAGGCAGGCAACGATCAAGAAACGATAACAAAAGCTATGAAGAGCATACCGACAATTGCAATGAAAAATACACAAGATAAATCCATGAAACTAGTTTTTCCGGACGAAACAACAAGTAACAAAGCCATGGTAGAACTTGAGTCGACAGAGCTGAGTGGGACACACACTGTCAAATCAGAAGCGAAGATAAAACCCAAGATATCAATCACATATGTGCCGGATGAAATAGACGATTCAGACATAATGGAATTGATAAAAGAAAAGAGCAATGATAAAACCCCTTGGGTTGATAAAGGAGAAACCATGAGGATATTGTTTTCTAAGAAAAGTTTGGATGATTGCAAGACGGTGATCTTAGCAGTAACTCCGAAACTTTGTAGTGTAATCAAGAATCAAAACGACCCAATCTACATACAGTTCTCAAAATGTAGAGTCTTTGACCACGATTGGGCAAACCGCTGTGGACACTGTATGCGATTCCTCCACAAAACACAACAATGTCGCTATTTCAAGCCCACGTGCGGCTATTGTGGAGATGATCACCTGACGAAAAATTGTATAAAGCGAGACAACCCGAAATGTGCAAACTGTCTATCGAACTCTAAAGAGGACACAGGACACCCAGCCTTCAGCAAAAACTGCCCCTCGTTTATTAATGCAAGGAATTATGTAATTCGCAAAACAGGGTACTTTGAAGACGTCGAGACGGTGCCAAAAAACCAGTCTGAAAATGTTCACCTTAATCCACAAACGAACACGCCGACATGCTCTAATTATACTTATGGAAAGCAAAATACAGATATTTGCAAACGCCAATTATTGACAATGATTTGTTGCAACATTGAAGGACTATTGCCCAAGATACAATATAAGACAATACAATATAAAACAATTTAAGACAAAAAATTTGGAAGAAATATGCAGAACCAGCAATGCTCTAATGTTGTGTCTCACTATATCGCATTTGAGAAGCGAAATTAAAGATGTGGAAGCTTTTATAAAAGATTTTGTATTGTTTCGTGCAGACCGAATTAAAGTTAGAAAAAGGTGGAGTAGCCTTAGGGCCTCTAGCTAGCACAGTGGTAAAGTCTGTGGCTGCAATTTTGTAGCCCAGCGTTCGATCCTTGCTCTGGACACGTTAAAAATGCCACTGATGCCAGAGGTTACCACCCCTGTGAGCAGGGGGTGGGGAGTTTGAGTCGGCTGTTTGAGGTCTTCCTGCTTAGTCAGCCATAGCCGAAGCTGACTCGGGTCTCAGGTGGGTGGAGAGGTCGCTGGGCCACGTATCACGGGGATCATCCTTGTGATGTGTGCTATAATTGTGTTTCATACACACTGTGTGTGCTACACTCTGTCCCAGTGACTGCCACTCGCTGGCACCTTTAATAACCTTTAATAACCACACAACATTATTATCATCAGGATCAAACGGAGAAGTTGGATAAGTGATAATATTTATTACAAAATGGAATTTCTTTTGTACTTACGTTGTACCGACCACCAGCATGTTTGACATAAAAATTTGTAGAGGTGATGGAACTAACAAAATAAAAATGAGCAAATATAGGACAACCAGAGCCAACAATTATTGTAAATGGAGCCTTTAACTTTCCCAATGTTAACTGTGATGAACAAAATGTGTATGGAGGTACAGTTGCCTCAAGGTATTTCTTTACCCCCTGTTATGTGTCTGTCGTAGATGTGGCAGCATAACAATATTCGAATTGTACTTATGAATGAGACTCTCCCTAATGAACCATCCTGTGATGTATCAGATGAAATTCGAACATGTACCACATGTGTCACATGTACTGTACCACACAGCCACTACAGGGGATAAAGAAATACCTTGAGACAACTGTACATCTTCAGATCGGCAACAAGTAAACGCTTTGTTTATTCTTAGTGAATAACTTTTTCTGAAACCTCTCTATCACCCCTTCCCACTGGTGAGGGCTGGTTCTATCCAGAAATGAGGAATTTGGCATCCTCTACTACACCCTGGCCTGTTCTGTCTGTCTCTCTTACTATTTCTCATTCCTTCTGGGTAGCTGACAAGATCGCCTGATTGGATGATACAACAATGAAGACTACAGACGGGGAGAATGTTGGCTCGGGGGTACAGTCACTCATAACAAGAACATGAAGGAAAACCCTTCAAAAGCTCCGGCTCTTAATGATTTAAGTGAAATAATAAAATATCCATATGTAAAGGTCTCAAAAATATTAATTATGTTTTATTTGGATTTTCGTATTCATATGGTTATATTGAAATTTTGAAAATGAACCCTTTTTATTGAGGGTGAACCCCTCGGTTGAACCTCCTCTCGGTTGAAAAAATGATTCAATGTCGGTAAAAGAAAATGGATGGGAGTGAGTGAGTGAGTCAGTTGAACCATTTTAGAAGTTGTCGCCCCAAGAAGAAGAACAACAATAATTACGATAAGACCTTGAGCTCTCGGCTGAGGCCGGAGCTAAAAATTAAGACCCCCACAGGCCAGTCGCCTTCTTATACGTGTGATATCGGTTCTGGCATCATTGTACAGTACTTGACGTCAGTGATGGCGTTTGAGGTATGAAGTTGATCTGCTCTACTCACCCTGAACTAAGGGTTGATGAGACGAAGCATGGGTTGAGATAATGTTTCGAGCAAACCAACCTTCCTCCAAACACCACACACACCAACACCTCTGACGTCAGGTACAGTTGGGGAATAATGTATCTGAACACTGTTGGCGGCTTCTGGCAACATCCCCAAAAGTAAATACGTCAATGAGAGAAAGTCTTTATGAATTGAAGGAAAACTTTTATTTCACTGTCTGTGGTTGGTCGACGTCACCCAATATCGGTTATCATTATGTAGTAGTGAATAAATGTTATCTATTATTAATGTGTTTATCACTAACATTGTTACCAGAAGTCGTCAACGGTGTCCAGATACTTTGTTCCCCAACTGTACACTGTTACCAGAACCGATATCACACGAGTTAAAAGGTGTCTTTACTTTTATGAGTGACTGTACATATCCGTGAACCAGCAGTCCCCTCGTCGGTTGCCTTCGAAGAATCAGATCTCACTATCGCCCTGACTCCCATTTGGGGGTCCGAGCATCTGCACGGCTTCGGTCAACTCGGGACTGCTCGGCCAGACAGTCTGGTGAACTACAACAACAACAACTCTATGGCATAGACACACTACAAAGACCTAGTAATGGTCCCACGCCATCTTCAATATGACGTGTCCGACCCTTAATAATATTATACTATCCCTGTTTGTTTCTCTCCTGTCATACTGTAGCCAACAAACATAGGCAATTGATTGATTAATACTAGGCGCCGCAACAACGAGGTCATATACCGCCAGAAGAAGGCGATAGGGAGGTGAGACAACAAGCAGGTTGAAAATAGAAAGAAAAGAGGGACAGTTGAAGAACTGAAAGAGAGTGGCTGGGGCCGAAGGGGCGCCAAAATCTCTAATGTATTGCCCACCACAACAGGCAATCTTCCCCCCCCCCCCTTACGGGGACATACAAAGGCAAATATATTTATATTGAATACTTATTTTCTCGTCAGCTATCCCTTGTTTTATACTCTCTCTCTCTCTCTCTCTCTCTCTCTCTCTCTCTCTCTCTCTCTCTCTCTCTCTCTCTCTCTCTCTCTCTCTCTCTCTCTCTCTCTCTCTCTCTCTCTCTCTCTCTCTCTCTCCAGTGTAATTTCTTGTCCTTCAACAATATAACAAACACAGTTCAACTTTGTTTATTCTATAACAATTGATAATATTATTACATCTACTTACCAGTGTGTTGTGGCAGTGAGTGTATATGGCGCCTCAAACTCACAGTATAATGTTATACAAGAATAAGAAGGACGTGACGTCCCGACTACACTCCCTAGACACACTGCTGGTGAGTGTGACTACAAGTTTCCGCATCTGGTTTCAGTGGCCTCACCCATAATAGCCAGCCACGGCCCACGATCTTCGGTTACGCAACAAGCAGTGTTGCCACGACGAGTTTAAGGCAGACAACGCGGCTGTAGTCACCGATGTACGTACTGTACGTACAGTACTTGGGTCCACTCTCACCATTGTTATACTTCCTGAATAAAACCGTGCCTAGTATTGGTAATCTACTAATAGCCTACACCTTAGGGTAGTATCGGCCTCCAGACGTTATATCAGTGATTCTGAGGCAGTTCTAGCCTTTATTAAAAGGCCTCCATCCCATATCCTTCCTTAGGCTATTCGTCCCTTCCCTCAACACACCATCTCCATCGTGCCAACCAATATCCTGCCCTCTCTATATATCTCTTTCATCTGGATCCATGCTCATGTCAGTCATGGCCAACACGATCAGGGTCTTGTAACAATTGGTTCCTCCAAACTATTATTTCCAAGCAACAGGCCACGAATATTTTTGTTCGTCTGGTCCTGTTTCCTGGCATAATTTGAAGGAATCAACCTGCGCCCTAATGTACCAAAGTAGGCACTAAACAAGGAGGGTGTATCCCTTTAAAAGCCCAAACCTGCGTCGTTCAGGGGTCATCTATGGCCCACATGGGCGTGAAAACCACAGAAGTGGTAACTCTCGATTCTCGACCTTAAGGCTAGACAGTGTGGTCGTGGGTCTATTATTTCTTGACATAAGTCTGGGAGCTCCATTTGCCTCAACTTTTCTCATATTGTTATTATCTGAATGCAGCATGAACAATATATTATTATTATGTGGCTCCTTTACCAGATATCTGACACACAAATTATATATAACGCATAAAAATAGACCGCGAGAAACATTACGTAGCTATATCCTAAACAAGTTAGTTGTCGATATGTGGAAACAAACCACAATTATCTTATTAACGACGGATCTTCCACACAAATTATGTATACAGTATATCACAAAAAGAAAGGAGGCGCTTGAAAGTGGGAGATTAGTGGAGCCTTTATAAACCAGCAGATTCTATTAAACAACTTCTCAGTGACGAACGCTTGGTAAGATATTAGGTTTATTTCAAGGAGGTTGTATAGGCTTAGTTGGTGTGGCCAGCTCATTCTTATCAGACACTTCCAGCAATGAGTAAATAAGGATAATCTAAAATTCTAAATACAGTTGCCAAAAAAGCATATTGTCTTTTTCACGGCCAAAATAATGTACGTGTGTTTCTTCTTTTTTGTGTAAATTCTTTTTGAATAGCATATATTCCCAAATGGTAATTAACCACAGATCTGATGAAATCACTGTTGTAATGATATCTGTAATGGGAAATAGTGACGTCATGGTTAGTTTTTATTATTTACACACACACAATAATAATAATAATAATAATAATAATAATAGTAATGTGTTAGCTTAATACACACACACACACACACACACACACACACACATCACTTAACCAAACCTGAAACTACACACACACACACAATAATAATGGTAATATGTTAGCTTAACACACACACAATAATAATAATGGTAATGTGTTAGCTTAATACACAAACACACAATAATAATAATAATAACAATAATAATAATAATTAATGAGTACGAAAATCATCATATTTTACATATACAATATTTATTTCTCAAAAACATTTCTGTAAATATCTTCACTTTCCAGTATATTTGCTATAATAAAATGTACAAAGTACTGACCCTCAGTACTCACATCCCCCCTAACGGGAACCGCCTTGCCGAGGTGGGGTGGCTTGTGTGTCTCTGTAACCTGGCGAGGGGGCTCCGGCCCCTGCTCTGCCCCGATATCGGGGAGAGAGGGCTTCCCATGCTAGGAAGGTCGCCAGTGAGAGACCAGACTAAATAGTTCCCATCTTTCAGTTCTTCAACTGTCCCTCTTTTCATTTTATTTCCTTCCTGCTTGCTGTCACACCTCTCTATCACCTTTTTCTGGCGCTATAGGACCTCGATGTTGCGGCGCCTAATATCCATCAATCAATCAATCAGTACTCACATATGGTATATATACAGGGTGATTCTGAAATGCGTGCCGAAAATCCGTAGGTGTATTCCTGGCACATAATTGAATGTAAATTAGTCAATAACGATTTTGGAAATTCTCAATAGTTTATAAGTTATAGTGCCTTCAAGGTTTGAACAGCCATGACACACATTTCTTGATAACTATCCCTGAAACTCCGTCCCTGGTAATTTTGCTGTGACTGTACACTCTACAGCTTTTGTCATATTCTTTAGTAACTTTTACTGTGTTTCCAATGCCTTCATGGGAGTTAAGTAATTTCACACGTGTCTGAAAGATTATGGTACAATCCCTAGATTTAAACACACTCTTCAAACCTTGAAGGCACTATAACTTATAAACTATTGAGAATTTCCAAAATCGTTATTGACTAATTTACATTCAATTATGTGCCAGGAATACACCTGCGGATTTTCGGCACGCATTTCTGAATCACCCTGTATATGTTACATATGTGCTTAACGATACCTGATATAGTCTGGAGGAATCGATGCACTGAAGTCGAGAAACGAAATATATTGGTGTCTCGAATTTTGTAAACAGCTCCATCACCTCTCGACAGTGTTTTAATATCTGTGATCAAGGCTACTGATTCCTTCAAACTGTGTTACACAGGTCATATACTTGTATCCCATGGTACTCTACTACAATGCATTTCAGCACCGCCATCTAGGGGTCGTCCTGTGTTAGATGGTTGGGTGTTGTAGAAGTGGGTCTCAGCACTGCCGTGGGCAAACTTTCGACCCATTGGATCTGCTTTTTAAACCGAGTGGCCCCGTGGGGGACGAGGTACCCCGCGCATGGCGACATGCTTTCGGTCCCCTCATCTGCCATTCTATCAATAATAAATATTGTATGGGTAAGAATAAACCTCCTTCACTTCCTCGAGCGGTGGTTGATCAGGCCCTCGAGACGTCACTCTGTGAGTCTCTGGTCGTGGTGATATACAGAAGGCTGGGGCTCGATCTCCTCATGAAATTTCTGCTGGTAAGAGAAAACCCAGAAGGTTGAGAGTTGTGTCAACGAACTCTGTAACTGTTAGCGGTTTGGACTCATTAATGTTAAGACTTATGTACATACTTTACACTCTACAAGATTTCCACTTGGATCACCCTCTCACTTGGCGAGGCTAACGTGGCAAGAGCGCTTCGGTTGTGTGAGCTCATTTGAATCGGTAAAGCTTCATCTGCCGTATTCGGGTCAGAGAAGTAGAGGGATTGGGAGGGACAGATGGCTTCTTTTTTTATTTTAATAAGTGCGCCATAGCGTCAGTCAACCGGCAGGCAACAATACATACAATTAGGCGAGACTCATGAGAATCCTATGACTACACATACACACACACACACACATCACGAAAACAGCAGAATGAAGCACAAGCATACAGACAAATATTTATATTATGACCTACTTAAATCCACTAAAACGAGGGTGGCGTACCAGAAGCTCCTCCAAAACCTGATGGTTCAGTAGGTGTCGACAAACCACATCAAGTGGCAAGCCCCGGGACAGCAAGTGTCGGACAGTGGGACAGGCCAGGCAATAGTGCTCTATAGTGTTAGGAATATTTGTGACGGTAGACATACTCGTAATGGGTGATGGAGATCCTGAAGGGCCTCTCAGCATCCATGCGTCGCAGTACAGGGAGGAGAGTGGTGGAGTGAACTCTAGAAAAGTAACATGTCAGGGAGAGAGGTCTTCCAACACCACTTGGAGGCAGATGGCAGCCTTCCTTTGCGAGTCTGTCAACTGTATCATTATGACGTAAACCTACATGAGATTGCACCCATAAAAATTTGACAGTGAAGTTATGATGACGCAATAAGGCCAACCATGATAAAATCTGCTGAATAACAGAAGAGTGTGTGGGCTGAACACTAGAGAGGGAATGAAGGGCAGGTTTGGAGTCGCAACAAATGGCAGCATTCACTCCACGTTGACAAACAAGACTAACAGCATCCAGAATAGCATACAGTTCACACAATATTGAGCTGCAGTGGTTACAGAGACGATGGCCAACCCAGCCCCCTGGAGGTGACTCCATGTCAGGTGAGAAAACGGCACAACCTGCTGTACCATCCATTTGCAATGAGCCATCAGTGTAGAGGCAGTATGAATCTGTGATGGAGGATGTCACTGTTTCTATTTGTTCCAGAGCCAACTGCCGCTGTAGAGAAAGCCGTTCTGACTTGAAAGTAGGTGTGAAGCTTACATCGGGTGTTGGTAGCATCCACGGACGTCTGCAACCATTATATCTATGTTAACACTACGGAGCCAAGAATTATCCTAATTGCTCTATTCTGAAATGTTTCTAAAGTTTCAAGAGTAGCCCTGGGAAGTTGAATTAGAGCAGGGAAGATGTAATCAACAACTGAACGGATAAAGGTAATATAGATGGTCCTGGCTACTGGGATGGAGATGCCTGATGAGTTGTTAGAGAGCTATTGAAGTGGTGTAAGTCGGCACCGGTGACGACCCAACAAGTCCTGGACAATAGGATGGTCTTGAGGTCTGGCAGGAACAATTGGCCAAATATAGACTGGCGCACCCAGGTAACGGTATTGGGAACACATAGAAATGACAGTCCCTCCAATGATGAACAATTGCCGATCTTGAGGAAGGTGGCAGGTGAATATTCTGCTCTTATCTGGTGAGACAATAATGCCACAGTGAGAGGAGGCCACAGAGAAGGAGTCAAGAAACCACTGGAGAAACCTTGGTGAGGAAGAATGAACACAGATATCATCAGCACAGCACATAATTGTAGTTCCAGGAATATAAGGGAGAGAAGTGGGAAGCCGATGCATCAGAATATTAAATAAAAATGGGCTCAGAACACCCCCTTGTCTCGTACCAAAATGAAAACTATACAAAGGACTGAGCGCACTACTGAAAAACACACGGGAGGTCCTGTTACTGAGGTAGCCCCGAGTCCACCATAGTAATTACCCTTTATACCAAAATCAACCAGTTGATCCAAAATGGCGTCTCTATTAGCAACATCAAAGGCACTTAGAAAGTCAATGAAGGCCACCACACTGTCCCTGGAAAGGCGAGAGTACAGGTCGACTAGGCAGTGGTGTGTGCTCCGCTGGGGAAGGAAACCAAACAGCCATGGAGAAAAACGATCCTGCAGTCTGTACATGAGACGATTAAGTAAGATTAAGTATAGCCTATAAGAGTCATGAGTAGCAGATACAAGATCAGAGTACAACTGTTCAGCTGATGATATATCAAATGTAGGTAATACATGGGCCATATATAAGATGTAAGTCGGGCAATATTTAAGAGGCACAGTAATACGCAAACGAGTGGCTGAAG
The DNA here is from genome assembly GCA_034508575.1 of Petrolisthes manimaculis. Lineage (NCBI taxonomy): Eukaryota > Metazoa > Arthropoda > Malacostraca > Decapoda > Porcellanidae > Petrolisthes > Petrolisthes manimaculis. Next base: position 74,410 of record JAWZYT010000930.1, on the reverse strand, counting down.
TATTTGACCCAGCAGGTAGAGAATAATGAAACCGAAGAGCGATGTAATCAGAGAATAAGTCTGACATGGAGAATGCTATCAGGCCAGACGAGAGGATGTAATCCAGAGTACCTCCCCGGCAATGAGTGGCACCACCAGTGTCCCAGCGTGTCAGATGATGCTTGTGGATATATGAAAGGAGACGAACACCATTACGATTAATAGAGCCAGAACCATCACCCAAATCAGAATGCCGAGCATTAAAATCTTCCATATACACCATACCACGCAATGTTGGAGAAGGAAGAGCCTCAAGAGTGAGTCTAGCTGGGGCAAAATAGACATTACATAATTATAGTACTCCATTCCCAGGTAGAACCTCAAATAGCTGAAAGGTCATGTCAGGATCAGTGGAGGTACGGAGAAGGCGATGTGGCAAGGATCTATGTATGTAAGTCAGGAGACCATTCCTTACCAGATGAACATATGGCACATAACCTGAGAGGGGAGGAGCTTGCCCAGCAGCGAGTGGCCGTCGTGGAAATGCTTCCTGGAGAAATATAACACTGGGATGATGACAAAAAACATTGAGTTGAGTGAGCTTAGCATAACTGGTGATACCACATACATTCCAGGAGATGACATCCACCTGGCAATCACTAGTGAACTTTGTATTTGGAGGTAGAAGTCCGGTGAGCGGGGGCAGATGGGCGACCTGAAGAAGATGATGGACCAGGAGAAAGGACTGACTCGAAAAGCTTTTCTAGGTGAGATGCAACATTATCCATCTTTTCAGTAAGGGTAGTGACAGTTGAGATGATGGCCTGCTGAGCCTCGACCAAGGTGGAGAGTTTGGGGTCATTGGCAGCCTGAGCGGCAACCAGCCCATCAATCCTGGCTTCAAGGGCAGAGAAGCGGTTCTCGAGGGCCGTACATCGTGCCATGAGGGTAGCAACAGACTTGCGGAGGGCCAGGTCCGGAGGCGAGGCAGGACTGGTAGGAGGAGCAGTCTGGGGAGGTGGTGGTGGTGGTGGTGGTGGAGGAGGAGCAATAGTAGACATACGAGCCTGGACCTGACGTCGAGTACATCCATGCCACACGCTAACCCCTGGCTGAAGGCATTGTGGACACTTCCATCTAGACGTATCCTCAGGAGGTGGAGGCAGCAGGGTGTGATGGTTCACCCCTGACAGGACACGTCTTGGAATCATGGTCGGCGGCACACCAGGCACACTTCAGCCTGACAGAACAGTACCGGGAGATATGCCCAACTCCCCAGCACCTGTAGCATCAAGACTGGTCTTTATTAAGTTTTTTCACCTCACACGGTGGAAGACAGGGGAGGAAATCAAAGGAAATCTCATTTGGAGGTGGATCGGGTTGACTCCAGACAACAACAATACGGCTAATGGGGGAACAATCCAGGAAAAAACGACGGGCAGAGTACACACCAGGGTATTCCTTGGCAAGTTTCGGGTCAACATCAATAGGGAAATGGATGAGGATATAGCTGGGGAACCTACGACGCCTCTCGGGTGAGTCTTCTAGAATGAGAGCCAGACACAAAAATTCCCCAGCCTTTACTCTATCAATAATGTCCTGACGCTTCCTAGAGATGTAGACAAACCGGGAGGTGACAGCAGCCATCTTGACTTCAGCTACTTCACGCTGCAGCTGGAAGGCCCTGTTGACATCAGACAACCAACGCAGCTTTGTGTCTGTAGATGGGTTCCCGGGGAAGGATAGCTTAACATAGGCGTTTCTTGGGGCAAAAGCAGGAAGGTTAGACGAGGGCAAGGAGTTGGTATACAAAGATGAAACATCAGGTTGAGGCAGAGAAGGTACGTCATGCACAGTTGAAGTACCCTTTGCAGTCTTGGCAACCGAAGGCAAACAGTCCACACCATCGGAATCCTGTAAGGAGTCTGACGAGGCATCAACAGGTAGCTTGGTAGAGGTTGAGGAGGTGGAAGGCTGGAACCTGAGCTGCGGAGTGACTGAGGTGAGGGAAAGAGGGTTCCGAAAAGGCAGCTCAGGCCAGTGATCCTTGATAATAGATTCATCCACTTCCGACATGGCCAAGTCAGCCTCCAGGCACGAAGCCATATCTAAACACACACAAACACACGAACATACACACAGAAGCACAACAAAACAAACAAACTACAAACACCAATATCATAAACAGCAAAACCACAAGAAAGACGAGATAAAATAGACAAACAACACCTAGAACACCACAGAAACATCACACAACAGTAACTTAGAAACAACACAAACAACAACACAAGTAGAGCGCCAGAAACACGTCTTCACTCCATGCAGCTTTGGGGGGCGAGGCCAGACAGGTGGCTTGGTGGATGGAAGGAGGAATAGTGGTTCATGTAGGTCAGTCACATGTGTTAATAAAACATTACAGCCATGTTAATATATTTATTAACATATCATTGATGTGTTATTTCTTAAGGTATACAATTTTTTTATTTATTTATTCGTTTTCGTAGACACCTGCACTTGGACACCAAATATAGTTTACTTTATCTCTCATTACGGGTTAGCAGATATAGCACCTTGGATCTTTCTCTCATTATTGCTTATCAGTACACACACACACACACATATCAGGTTTAGTTTAAAGTCGTAACGTTGCATATTATCTGTTATATATGCGTTTATCTAATATTGAGTAGAGTATCAAAATAATATTATTATCACCTCAATTATCTCGGATTACGTCTGCCAGAAAGAAAATATTTATTATTATTATTAAAATAGACCAGAGAGACACAAAGCTGAGGACCCCAGCCCCATGAATCCAACCTGTAGAAAAAAAGACAGACTAAAAAAAAAATGAGCAGTTAGCTTAATAAAAACATATTAGTCCTACTCTTAAATCCAACCAGTCCTACATCATCAAAGACAGAATCCCCAAGGCCATTCCACAGAGACACCGACCTAGGGACAAACGATCGACTATACTGACAGGTTCTATAGCTCGGCAATACGTAAACAAACCTATGGGAGTCCAATTTACCAAGGCCGCTGCAATACACCACGAGTGACACGAGCTGAAAAATACAGAGGAGGCAAAGATGAGTTAATAGGATGCAGCACATTACTTCTGATCTTGAAGAGCATGCACAATGATGCAATTAATAGAACGACGGTGACTCAGATTACAATCAAGTAAATCTCAGGTAAAAAAATTAGCATTGGAAACAATCCTGTCCAACAACTTGAATTACCTCCGAACACACGCCAAGCTCTATGCATTATACCCAACTTCAGGGAGACAGACCTTGATATTGACCGAACATGCCTCTCAAAACTCAGTTTGGCATCAAATGTAACTCGCAGAATAACCAGATTCTCAGACCCCTCCAATACAGTCTCATCAAGAATCAAGGGTGATAAAGGATACACCATATGAGACCTAGAGACGACCATTGTCCTAGTCTTGCCAGCATTCAATCTTATACCCTACAACCTACACCAATCACTAATCCTATCCAGGTCACGATCCACTGACTGAGCAACAGAAATCCTGGCACCAGAGGTCGGCACAACAGCAATGAGAGTGGAGTCATCTGCATAACCATACAGGTCATTCTCCAAGATGTTAAAGAGTTCAGAGGTATACAGTAGGAACAACAACGGTCCTAAGACACTACCTTGATGCACCCCATGCACACATTAGTTCAACTCTTCCACTCCACACACCGTCCACAACAATATACTGGCATCGAGCAGTGAGGAATTGCGACAAGACAGACAGGACTGAATCGCCAACACCAACAGAGCAAAGTCTGTAGAGGATACCCAGATGTTTTAGCCTACCTTATCAAACGTGGCAGAAAGGTCAAGTTGCACAACATACTGCAGTACATGAGAGATAGTTCCAGTTCCAATCTGCCTGCTGCCCAAGCAGTTCACCGCTCACCTGCCTGCTGCTGTACCCAACGGCCTACCTGCCGCTCACCTTGCCTCCGCTAGCGACATCGCTGCCTGCCCGTCACTACTACCTGCCAAGATCTAGAATACCAGGTCTGCTCATCGCGCATATCGGGCCGGGCTGGTGACGTCGATTGGCCCCCAAACTGAGGCCGCTCTCTGTCTACCAAATATGTGATGGAATACTAGTCTCTATGGGTACATTAGGGTCAATATTAGTGTGGTTGAATGTAACCAATTACTATTTGATGGTTTGTGTGTTTGGGTATTGGTGCTTCGGTTGTTCACCCATGTTTTTAGTTTTATATTCAGATGGCGCCTCGGCAGCAATTGGGGGAGAGAGGGAGGCAGAACGAGGTGACGAGTGGCAGGCCACCGACTAGAAAGACAGAAAGCCACCAACCTCCAACCACTACACTACCATTCACCAGTATAGCCTATCGTGTGGAAGCCCCTGTCTGTTCTTCTATAGTTGTGTGTTGCTGCAAGCAGGCTATAGGAAGTGAGGAAGACAGAGTGGGAATGCTGTCGGCCAGTGTGAGGGCAAGAGACAGTTGGGCTGTGAGCGACGGACCTGGTGAAATATAGGAGGTCGAGGAGCAGGGAGTGAGGGTGAAACGAGTGAGCTACCAGAACTGTGTGGGCACTGTGGGACTATAGATTGTTTTATGCGAAGTGTTGCCTGTGTTACTGTGTTGCCTGTGTTACTGTGTTGCCTGTGTTACTGTGTTGCCTGTGTTACTGTGTTGCCTGTGTTACTGTGTTGCCTGTGTTACTGTGTTGCCTGTGTTACTGTGTTGCCTGTGTTACTGTGTTGCCTGTGTTACTGTGTTGCCTGTGTTACTGTGTTGCCTGTGTTACTGTGTTGCCTGTGTTACTGTGTTGCCTGTGTTACTGTGTTGCCTGTGTTACTGTGTTGCCTGTGTTACTGTGTTGCCTGTGTTACTGTGTTGCCTGTGTTACTGTGTTGCCTGTGTTACTGTGTTGCCTGTGTTACTGTGTTGCCTGTGTTACTGTGTTGCCTGTGTTACTGTGTTGCCTGTGTTACTGTGTTGCCTGTGTTACTGTGTTGCCTGTGTTACTGTGTTGCCTGTGTTACTGTGTTGCCTGTGTTACTGTGTTGCCTGTGTTACTGTGTTGCCTGTGTTACTGTGTTGCCTGTGTTACTGTGTTGCCTGTGTTACTGTGTTGCCTGTGTTACTGTGTTGCCTGTGTTACTGTGTTGCCTGTGTTACTGTGTTGCCTGGGTTACTGTGTTGCCTGGGTTACTGTGTTGCCTGGGTTACTGTGTTGCCTGGGTACCTGTGTTGCCTGGGTACCTGTGTTGCCTGGGTTACTGTGTTGCCTGGGTTACTGTGTTGCCTGGGTTACTGTGTTGCCTGGGTTACTGTGTTGCCTGGGTTACTGTGTTGCCTGGGTTACTGTGTTACTTTGTTACAGTGTTGATATTGTGGACCTGTGTTACTGTCTTGTTGTGCACTGTAAATAAACTGCACATTGGGAGTGTGTTCTGTGATTCTTCCAACTACAATTAGCGACCTCTCACATTTCAGTGGCAAACGTGCCTTACTTTTTTGCCAAAATTCAGCGCTTAGACTTAATGTAGGCGAATCGTTTTTGTTTCTAAAATGTCTTCATATGTATAGGTATCGAATGTTCTAAGTGGAAGTTTTCGAGAAATGACATATAAGCATAGATATTGTGCTGTGAAAATAGCATATATACATACAGGAGAAAACCTTCATTCTGGCTGAGTATAGAAAACGAGAATATTTTAATCCTTATCAAATCACTTCACACCTCCGCCTCCAACACACACACTTGATACGAGTTGAATGTTACATAGTTCATATTCAGACACCGTCATTTTTATGTATAATTTTTTTAATTTCTGTATTAATGTATTAATTCATGTGTAAATTTTAGTCTTAAATATCATACATTAATTAATATACTTAGTTAAGTATACGGTAATTATATTTGATTAGATATTGGTGTCTGTATTAGCTATAATAGATTATGAAAAATAAATTATTATCTATTTTTTCTATACTGTCCTTAGTGAGAAATATCAACACATGAACAAATGTGTGTGTGTGATGGAGGTAGAGGTGTTTATTAATTAAAGGATTTGATATAGTGAGTCAGGTAAGGATTAAAATACTTCCATTTTCTATACGCGGGCAGAGGGAAAGAATTCTCCCGTTTATATGTTGTTTTTACATCACTATTTCTAGTCCTATTTGTAATTTTTCGAAAACTTCCACTGATAACTTTCGATATCTATGCTTTTGAAGACATTTTAGAAACAAAAACCATTTACCTACACAAAGTCTAAACCATGAAATTTGACAAGAAAGTAAGACATTTCTGCCACTGAAATAAGAGGGGCCGCTAGTAATGACCCGTATGTACCCCGATCATAGACACCCTAAGGTCGGTTTTGAATATCAGAATAATCACGGACTGCAGTAACAGCAGTAGGCCTACACAGAGTCAGAGAGTGAGTCCGATACACTCGCACCGTCGCACATTATTATATATATATATGTGACTCAGCGTGACAGTGTCTATCAGTCGCAACTCGCATGTGGCGGCCCGGCCCGACCATTATTACCAGTGATGCCACTCTGAAATGTTCAATATCCCAAGACTAGCGCCCAAAAAATCCCAAGATTGGACAAAATATCCCAAGATTAACTAAAATGATATTCCTCACCTGAAATTTGAAGACTTATAGAACAAATATAGGCAGAGGAGTGGAGGAGTATTACTACCACTCCCTCCTGGCTCTTCAGAATCGCTCATTTTAACTTTAATACTGGGAATAGTATGACGCTAATCACTTATTGTAGGGATCAACTCGATCCTGTTAAAGTTCAAGAAAGACTAAATCCGTTCCATGAATGTCTAAAAATCCCAAGATTTACAAAACTATCCCAAGGCCAAGCCAAAAATCCCAAGGAGTGGCATCACTGATTATTACTGTGAAAATCAACTGGCCGTCTCAACACTACTGAGTCAACAGTCAACAGCTTCCTGACCATTGGTGAGTATTATATAAAAAAGTTGTGTGGTGATGTAGGGTTGCTGCAGGAATGGTATTGTACAATATATACCAGACTTTATTTACTTATATTAACTAACTCTTAAAACACTTGGTTAGTGTTCTGGACTCATACCATAGAGGTCGGGAGATCGATCCTCTCAGGTGAGGGCCTGAGAATATTTACTCTTCCGATTTGAGTGTCAGGCACTAACTATAAGGCGACCGAACGTCGTAAAACACCCTCACTGGTACCATAACAGCTGGCTCTTACAGTGACTGGTATTATATATAGATTTTTCATTATAATTTTCAGTGTGTCCTCGATCTAGCAACATGGCTACGGCACGAGAAAGTGATGAGGATATTGATTATGACACAGATGAATCTACCACCAGACCATCATAAAAAAAATGCAAGCCTGCCTACAAACAAAAGTTTCGCATTGCTTGGCTACAACTTGAAGAGTGTAAAGATTGGTTAAAGGCACCAAAAGGGGACTCATGTTCAGTTTGTTCTACACAAGTGCCATGTTCAAAGTCTGGAATTGTGAGACATGGAAAAAGTGCTCTTCATACAAGAAACATTAGAGCATGCAAATCTCAACGGAGCATTGGTAATTGTTTTGTTTCATGCCAACAACCTGCAGCCTATAAAATACTAACTGAAAGTAAAATATGCAGTTTCATAGCTGAAAACAATTTAGCATTTTCTTTATCAAAGCCACTACTGGACCTCATTAAAGCTACTTCTCCATCCAGTCCAATGGAGGCAGACACTTTACACCAGTTGAAAATGTCAGCCACAGAATGTACAAATATCATAAGGCAGGGCCTTGGATATAAATATTCAAAATCTTTAGTTGATACTCTGAAAACAACTTTGTTCAGTATAATTCCAAATGAAACGACAGATGTAAGCCGTGAAAAGCAGTTGGCACTATGCGTAGTCTATTTTGATTATGACAGTTTTGAGGTGGTAACATCATTTTATGATATGGTTGTAGTTGAAAAGTGTAATGCCCAGTCTTTATATACAGCCATCAAAAAGTGTTTTGAAGACAAATGTATCCCACTGGGGAATATAATTGAGTTTTCTTTAGACACATGTAATGTAATGTTTGGGGAGAAACACAGTGTAGTTGCCCTGATGAAGGCTGAATTTCCTCAAATTTCATTAATTAAATGCAGCTGCCACATGATCCATCTATGTGTGTCTCATCCATGTTTGAAACTGTCCACTACTTTAGAAGACTTGTGTAGGAATATATATACTAATTTCAGTCGTTCAAGCCTTAGGCAACATGAATTGAAAGAGTTTCAAAGCTTTTTAGACCTTTCTCCCCATAAGATGTTGGCATTTGGACAAACACGATGGCTGTCATTAGAGGCATGTGTTAGTCGCATTTTAGAGCAGTGGGATGCCCTAACTCTATATTTTACATCAGTCATTGGTGAATGTCGTGATCCCTCCTATGTGACGGACAGCATACATAGAAGCCTAAATAATGTGTTTATTAAAGCTCAGTTGCAATTTGTGCAGATTTAGCTGCATCGTGTCAATGAATTTAACACTATGTTCCAGAGTGCAAGCCCAAAGTTGCAACACCTTCATGATCAAGTGAAAAAACTATTGAAAGAACTTATGGGGGATTTTGTTAAGGTAGAAATCTTGCGTAACTGTGACCCATTATCTCTTGATGTACATAATACAAGTTTCCATGTCCCTGTGATGCTAGTGTATGTTGGTATTAACGCAACAGATACAATTTTTAATTCTCCAATAGGCAAAGACACAGAAGGCGTGAAGAAGTACAAAATAAGCTGTAAGGCCTTGAAACTCAATCACTTAAAAGTCTGTCATTTCTAGTTCCTGAAAATGCCTTGAACCTCAGACACACCAGTAGCCTTAGAGAGGTATTCCAATGTTTTCCTTACATGAAAGAAATCTGTGACTGTGCACATGCTGATGTAGAATGGAGAATGGTATGTATGGGCACCGATGATGGGAGTTACAGTACAGATCAGGATGTGGTGGAATTTTGGAAAGAGCAGTTAAGTAAAATAAATAATTACGATAAAACCTCCGGCTTAGGCCGGAGCTAAAAATGAATGGCCAACCCAAGTACCCAAATCTCATGAAAGTGGTTAAATCAGCCTTATCTTTACCGCATTCCAATGCTGCAGTTGAAAGAAGTTTCAGTCAGGTCCGTTTAATCAAAACAGACTTAAAAAATTCGCTTAAACCATGTAGGCCTAGTCTAGTGAGTTTGTTGCATGTGAAGGGTGGACTTATCCGGGCTGGTACTAGTGCACATTAGTGCACATCAACTCACCATGGACAAGGAACTCAAGGCTGTACTTGCCAAAGTTGATAGTGACGCAACAGAAAAGACGTGTCAACAGAAGCTTGCTGAACTGTATAAAATGTAAAATAATAAGGATTTTATATCCTAAAAATGTATTTTTGTTTTGTCTGCATTATAGCCTAGTAATTATAAGCTGTAAAATTAAACATTAACCTTATCTAACTTGTTTAATTTTTACTTAAATACTGGTGTTATCATCATACACGCACAGGTCAGCCTGTCCGGCCCATTATAGACAATATATTGTGATATATATAAGCGGAAAACACATATAGATATAATTCTATCCCTAGAATGTCTGAAGTAATTTGAAATTAAATCTGACGTAAAATCTTCCAATCTAAGGTAATTTTACTAATGATTTAAGGTAATTCCGAAAATTCATTCTGAGAGTCCTGATCACGGTCTATATTATAGTTAGTAACTATAGCATGTATTTGGAATACCAGGGAAGTTTGCCAGCAGTATTGTACAAGTATGGAAACCAAGAGACAACAGGAACAAAATTTAATGATTTAAATTGCCTTTAATTAATAAATGGTAAGTTTGAGTGAAATTGAGTCTCAAATAAATATTGGGCTGCTTTTGCTTGAAATCCGCTAGTTTTGAGGCCAAATACCGCTACATTTGGCCAGAAAATAACCTATCGCTGGTGTAAAGTTGTAAACTGTAATTTCTGTAAAGTTATAGTAAACTAAAGTTCTCTGATTACAACAACAACAACAACAGTACTGCTTCTATACGTAGGCCTACAACAATAATATTAACCTTTGATATTTGAGGTGATGACTCACTTTGATTATAATGATAATGTCTGTGTCACATGTTGTAGGAGGAGGGACGAGGAGGAGAGACTACACATACATACATACAATAGTACAAACATCACTATAGGTATGTTTAGTAGTAGTATAGAGAAGGTATATATGGTATCTAACGTTAATTAAGTGTTTAACACGTCTGATAACCTTTTATTATTATTATTATAATTAATTTGCTATGTAATATATCTTGTTTTTATGTACTATAATTACTAAGGTTGATAGTACTTGTGTTTTGGGACCGTATTCAAGAACATTGATGGTGTATACGATGGTGTGGTATCGGTACGATGGCACATTTGTCTGTCTATGGAACCGTCGTATCGTTACTTCGCCATCGTATGCCCCACAAATGTTCTTAAATATGGCCCTTGAATCTGTTAGTAGTGTTACGTAACTTAGTTTATCTTAAAATATTACGGTAAGTTGTGAGTTTTATTAGTTATTGGAGTGAACATAATGTATTATTTTGAACTCTGCTAAATTGTTGTAACGTTAAGTCATATTTATAAGTCAGAGACAGAGACAGATATATGATAAATACACGTCCAAAAATAATATAACTCTAGGGAACTTTGGTAATTATCTATTCTATTGACGTTTTCTATTAAGATGTGTTTGCCTTCTTTACCCACTAATTTACACCATTCTAAGACGCTTTTCTTCTATGGCATTTTCTTATATATATATATTATTTTTTTTTTTTATTCAAACTATGGTAAAAGTGCCGAAGTGCACCTATCTGTATAATAGATATTTTACTGCCATTACCCACTATTTTGGACCATTCTAAGACACTTTTCTTCTATGGTATTTTCTTCCTCAAATGCGCCGTTTTCGAGATATGCCCCATTACAAACATAATTTGGAACCTAGTCTGACCTGACCTAACCTAACCTAACCTAACCTAACCTAACCTAGACCACAGCAGACTACTGGGACCTAACCTGGGCAAACTACCGGTACCTAACCTGGGCAAACTACCGGGACCTAACCTGGGCAAACTACTGGGACCTAACCTGGGCAAACTACCGGGACCTAACCTGGGCAAACTACCGGGCCCTAACCTGGGCAGAATACTGGGACCTAACCTGGGCAAACTACCAAGACCTAACCTGGGAAAACTACTACAACATCTCGAAAACGGGGCATTTGAGGAAGAAAAACCATAGAAGAAAATGTGTCTTAGAATGGTCCAAAACAGTGGGTAATGACAGTAAAATATCTATTATACAGAGAGGTGCACTTCGGCACTAATACCCAAACTATTTATGGATAGGCTAATTCATCATTCCCTATTTTTATATGTTGAAAATTATATGTGGCGGTGCATTTGGACAATGTTTGCCTTCCCACCAAGAGACTAAATGGAGTGCTAAAATAAATAAATGACAAATATTTATACAGTAGTTAATATTTTTATGTTTTAGAATTAGTTTGACTTTACCTAACCGAGCCTTACCTGGTCAAACATCCCTCGGGGGTAATCAAATATGGTCACACTGGGAAATGACGGTAATTATTCAAAGAAATGCTGTTATTGCGTACAGTTTTTTCTACCTTCATTACCCACTTATTTAGACCATTTTAAGACTATTTTTTTATGTAATTTCCTCATGAAATGCCCAATTTCTAAATTTTGAAATTAGCCTGACCTTACCGAAATGACTTCATAATGAAAAAAAAAATGAAAATGAAAGAACTTAGTAAATAACTTCCTTTTCTGTGACTCCTCTTAACTATAGTGTTGTCGATGGCGTGGTACAGGTATGATGGCTTGGTACTATGCTGTGTCTATGAAGTCCTTGTACTGGGACAGCCTGGTGATGTAGTGGTTAGCGCGCTCGGTTCGCATCCGAGAGGGCCCGGGTTCGAATCCCCGGTCATGTGGAGACAATTTGAGATTGTTTCCTTAAATGTGTAACCCCTGTTCACCTAGCAGAGAATAGGTATGGGACATAAGTCGAGTAGCTGTGACTTTGCCATCCCAGCGTATGGAAAAAAATTCCAGCCTTACCACTAATAGGTCCGAGAGCTCATTCCAGGTTGGTGAGCACGTGTCCAGGACATGTTCAGGACCAGGTGAAACAAACCAACACCATAGGCAACACCACAAATACAGAATTACTGTATTGTACCAGAGAGAGAGATTATATCAACCTTCAAATGTGTGCCAACTAATTTCTTGTGTTTTGCCAAGAAAGAATACAGCTGTGTTATAAATACAGTACTGTACTCATACTTATAATAATATCAGTTTAGTTTCTAAATACTGTATATTACTAATATTTATGTACAGTACGGTACAGTACCAATATTTATTATAATACCAGTATGGTTTTAGCTCCACTTTACATTTTTGTGAACCCATATATATATAGATATATTTTTGCAATTTTACACTTATGTATTTTTGTGAATGACCTCCGAGGATTTATTATAAAAATAACTTGTGTATTTTTTTTGTATTTCTATTGGACTACAAAGCAAAAATTACCAGGATGAATAATATTTGTTTGAGGTGGAAAGTTAACCTGTTTTATTATTTTATTTACAGAGGTGGATGCCAATAAAAAAATTAAAACATGCAAATTAAGTTTGGAGAGAAGGGTAGCGTGATACAGGAGGTGTTACTGGATGATAAAGAAGAAACTTACCACCCACAACATTCTCACCCCACCTGCTGCAGAAGGTGATAGAGCCATCACTTATTTTACACAGTTATTATGTGTGTGTATTACCGTATACCATTTGTGATGACTCCATGTACAGTCGTGGTCAATAATAATCATCTACGTATGGGTATCTCAAACAATTTACTGTCCAATGTTTTCACGTACATATATATGTTATTGTTTTAAGTAGCGTGTAGCTGCTTGTATTAAAATAAAAGAAGGTAGTAAACCTATTTAATGGAAATCTTATAGGCTAAAAAACATTGTGAAGCTGTCAAACTCTTACGTGAATTACCCCTCTATGGATGATTATTTTTTACCACAACTGTACAGTAAACCCTCATTATCCACTGGATTTATGGGCGTGTAATGTACAGTTGCCCAAGAAAACACTGCAACCAAATTTGCTGGTGTGTGGCAATGTCTGGCAGCTGCTCCAAAGTAAACACTCGTATTTTATCAATGGATCACTAGAACCTACAACCCCTGTATGGATGGATGTTATTGGCTTCAGCTAATTTCATTCAACTATAAATTCTGAGTGATCTATTGATAAAATACGAGTGTTTACTTTGGAGCAGCTGTCAGACATTACCACACACCAGCAAATTTGGTTGCAGTGTTTTCTTGGGCAACTGTACAAAGAGGGTTTACTGTACACAAATTCAGTACAGACAATGCAATACCCACCCAAAACACCAGTAGAAAACAAGGCATTACTGTGATAATAATAATAATAATAGCATACAGTTTATGGCCATGACATATATAGGTGTCATATATTGCTATTCTGGTACCGTACTGTTTGATGAGTTATTTTATCTGGTGAAAAAAATTAGTCTGGAATTCCAAAAAATCAAATGCATGCTGTACCAGTATTGTATATAAGTACTGAATATAGTTAATTCCTTTGCAGCTTAATTAAGGCTCTGAAGTTTTCATGCAGCTAATTCTCCAACTCATGACTCGCACGCTATGCTACTCTCATTCCAACAAGCCCACCGATCTCTTTCTTTATCACCATTCTCATTCCAGCAAGCCTGAGTATGATTATTGTGTGATGATGTCTTTTCTGTAACTCATGACTCTTTATCACCATTCTCATTCCAGCAAGCCCGAGTATGATTATTGTGTGATGATGTCTTTTCTGTAACTCATGACTCTTTATCACCATTCTCATTCCAGCAAGCCTGAGTATGGTTGGTGTGGAAGGTCTTGGCTGACTTTGGTGGTGGTGTTGGCGGTTGTTGTGGCCAGTCAGTCATGGTTTATCCTCTATCAGGTTAAGTCATGGTCTACAAACTACACTCCCGCTGGCCACTTCATGTACAAGGATCAACAGGGACAGGTATACAGTGTAGTATTTTTTTATTTTTTTATTTATTATTTTATATACCTCAACCTCGGGACTGTAGGTTGTCAGTAGCTCGTGACTCATGTAAGGCCCCGAGATTATGGGTGTTGCACCAGATGAGACAGTGGAGCTTCATGGTGGAGATGTTGGTACCGTAGCTTGTCTTCTGCCCCACTAGATGACCCACACCTTATTTATACACGTCACTATCACGTCACATACAGTATATGGCTGGCCTGAAATCCTTAGGGTGGTATTGTTAAGGGGGTGTGGAAATTGGGGAACAGGCTTGGGGTGGTGCAGGAGTAGGGGACAGGCTTTGTAGCCACCCCAAGCCTGTCCCCCTATTCCCGCACCCTCCCAAAACCCCCCAAGCCTGTCCCCTACACGCCCTTAAACTACATCGAGGAAAAGGATCTTTGTTGCTCTTTTCTTAATGCAAAATAATAGGAATTGAACAGTGTAAAGTTTTTTCCTCAAGTAAGTACAGTAGTTTAACAATAACACTCAGGATTTCAGCCCAGACATAAACGAAGAGCCTTCTCCATTGCCAGGTGCTTGAAAGAGGGGAATAAATGTTCTTGTTATGTTTAAGGGACCCTGTGATGTAGTCCTTCAAATATTGCCACGAAACACCTCCTACATGGAAGGAGCTTGTTTTGTGGCATGATCAGGAGGAATCAGAAGTCTCCAATATTCATACATGATCACAGGGTCCATAATTTACCTCCATTAATTAATAGCTGTCACAGTTAAGAGGAGATTCTTTTATTGGTGAATTGGAAGGTCTCTGATTCCTGCAAACTACCGTATGCCACGAATCCGATCCTCTATTACCGTAGTACCAATGAGGGTATCTGTTTTCTGGCATAGCTTGGAGGAGCTTGTAAGTAGCCTTCCAATTCACCAAAAATAGAATCTTCCATAAATTATTGCATTATTTTTACAGGTGCGACATGTCAGGTTTTCGTGGTCCAACTGTGGCAGCAAATTGGACCCTGCAAAGGTACAGTGTCTACTTATTGGCAGTATTCTTTTAACAAACAGGTCTCAAACGTCATTGTACACTTATTCACATGCTTAAGTTATTGTTGTCAACTTGTTTACATGTAAATTTTGCTTTAATGGTAATGTAAATATTTCTTCATTCTCTCTACATGTGCATGTAACATTTTTCATACAACAATAATTCTGTTTATGTTTGCAGTTGGTAGAGCTGCAAGTGAATCCAGATCCACTAAGCCTCAGTCATAACATCACCCTTAACCTTGTATCCTACCTCGGCCTCAGTGTTGATGCTCCTCTCTCGGTGAGTCAACAGTTGTACAGTAATACAGTACAGTCGTGGCCAATAATAATCATCCATATAGGGGTAACTCAGGTAAGAGTTTGACAGCTTCCCTCTGTTCCTTAGATAATAAACTTTCCAATAGATAGGGTAAGTAACATCTTTTACTTTACTACAAGCAGCTACGCATTACTTATAACAATAACATTACATGTATATGAGAACATGAAAACATTAGACAGTAAATTGTTTGAGATACCCATATGTGTATGATTATTATTGACCACAATTGTACATGTAATAAATATTGGTAAAGAACACCCAACAAAATTTTAGAGCATGTGTATTTGACTAGAGGAGATGTACAGCCACAATCAAATATCCACCGACATTTTCCTTCCATCGTAGTAAACATCTTGGTAATAAAGAACAACACGTGTATGACTTTGCAGCACCTCATAATAATAAATGAGGTAATTGAATTGGTGTAAAGTGCTGTACAGTATAATTATATTTTGATATGATACTGATTTATTTGCACAATGGAAGGAAAGTGTCGGTGGTTATTTGATTGTGGCTGTACAGTACAATGTTTGGCCTAACTTGGACACTCTTTAGGTAGTTGTGTGAGTTTTTGTTTGCCATTCAGTATTAACAAGATAATGGGTGGTGTTATCAAACTATTTTTTTTATGAAAAGACTTCATTGCTCATTTTGTATTGCAAAATAATAGAAATTGATAGATGAGAACTTTTCCCTCGAAAAAATAATTTAATAATACCAGCCTGTGGTTTTCAATATCCATCTTCAGTGTTTTCATACAGTACTATTAATTACTATGGAAAGGGATATCGTGTTATTAATACTGATTATTAGTACTTGAATGAAGTAAGGATTGATGTTAAAGTTACAGTTATATACATTCCTTATTTATTTTATTGATATTTAAATTTCACAGTATTGTACTTTACACACACACACTTAATTGTAATAGAATATCTAGGCTTTTTATGCAGAGGCAACCGCATGTGTGGGGGTAGAGGGTGATCTAAGTGAGAGTTTTAATAAAGAAATAAAATATTGACGAGCTATAGGGAAATAAGCCTTCTTAGTTTACTGGGAAAGGTATACGGTAAGGTTTTTGCTGAAAGACTGATTGAAGTAACACAGAATAAGGTTAGTGAGGAGCAGGGAGGGTTCAGAAAGGGTAGAGGATGTGTGGACCAGATATTTGCATTAAAATCAACATTAGAGAAATATATTGGGAAGGGTTGGAATTTGTATGCTGCCTTCATGGACATGGAGAAGGCATACAATAAGGTTGATAGGAGAGATATGATGGATGTGTTGAGGATTTTTGTTGTTGGGGGTTCTTTGCTGAAAGGCATTGAGGGCATTTATGCAGAGGCAAAAGCATGTGTGCTGGTAGAGGGTGATCTAAATGAGAGTTTTAATATTAGTGTAGGGCTGAGACAGGGGTGTGTTATGTCACCATGGCTGTTCAATATACAGTATATATGGAATGGTTGTATGAGAGAGATGAAAGCCAAAGTGAGTGCCTATTGGTGAAGTTGAGGCTGAGTGAAGCAAATTAGTCCTTGGTGGCAAGTTTATTTACAGATGACACTGTGTTGATGGCTGAGAGTGAAAGGGAGGTACAGAGAATGGTGGACGAATTTCAGTCTGTGTGTAAACACGGGAAAGTGAAGGTGAATGTTGATAAAAGTAATGTGATGGTGTTTGAGAGAGCAGAAACTGAAGTGATTGACTTTGCTACACCGTACAGAGTGGAAGTACCAACTGAGACGAAGTGTGAGATAACTCTGAGGGGTGAGAGGATAGAGGAAGTGAAGGAGTTTAAGTACCTGGGTACAGTTCTGTGTAAACATGGAAGTATGGAAGGAGAAATTAGGGAGAGAGCAATGAGGGGTAGACAGGTCATAGGATCATTGGGGAGGATTATGAGGAGTAGGAGTGTGAGTATGGAAATGAAAAGGGCACTAAAATATGTTATAACCCTGTTAACACTGACAAATGCATTAAGAGACATGAACATGGATTAGGGCTCATCAGTCTAGAATAGTTTCAGTCTAGAATAGTTTCAGTGAAAATGAGTTGTCCGCTGTCCGCTCGTGTAGAAGCCTGTATGGTAGTCTGTATGGTAATGAATGACAAAAGCCTGGGAAAGAAAGTATTTGCAGGTCTTGAACGAAGGTTAGAGTGCAGAATGAAGATGTTGATAAAAATATAAACTGTAAAGTGTATATCTTTTGTATTATATCAAGGCATCTACTATAATGATCACCATTGACAAACTAACCAATTAACCAATCAGCCAGATAATTACCCAACCAATTAACCAGCTAATTACCCAACCAACATGTTTTCACTTCCAAAGGCCAAGGTGAAGGTCCAGCGACATGTGGGCATTTGGTGGCCAGTTCCCTGCATTGATGGGTACGGTTCTTGCCACTACAAGGACATATGCCAACTTACACCCTTCCCTGAGCCTAATAAATGTCCAGACCCCTTCCCAAGGTTCAAACTCCCCTGCCGCTGTCCAATTAATAAGGTGAGTTGTATGATGAAGTCTATATGGTACAGTACATAGGCCCTCAATATAAGGTGATTAATTTTAGCACATATATCCATTTAACACAGGCTCAGTAAATCACTTAGTCTGTATGGTAATTCATAACTGAAGTCTGGGAAAATATTTGGTGGTCTTTAATGAGTGTAAAATGAAGTGGTGGATAAAGGTATTTTATTCATTGTATATCGAGGGTCTGCAGTAAGTGATAAAAATGAAAATAAAAGCAATACAGTAAGCAATAAAAAAATAATCATACACATAGGGGTAACTCACGTAAGAGTTTGACAGCTTCTCTCTGTTCCTTGGCTGATAAACTTTCCCATAAATAGGTTAATTACCATGTTTTAATTTAATACAAGCAGATACAAACTACTTAAAACAAAAATATCATATGTGAACGTCAAAACATTAGACAGCAAATTGTTTGAGATACCCATATGTGGATGATTATTATTGACCACGACTGTATGTATGGTCGGCCTCAGGAATTCGTACACAGCATTGGTTATAAAGGGTCTTTATTTTACATATACTGTAATGATTGTTCTGCTGACTGATTCAAGTATTAACCAGATAACATTGCTGGAAAAGTTTGGTGTTAGGAAATGAATACAATAGATGTTTTAGTTATTACAAACCCTTGATGTCACAGCGGTGTAGGATATATGAATTCCTGACGCCGACTGTACTATTACCGACACATACACGTACATATAGCTGGTACAGTCAGTTAGCGTCGTCAATCCTCTTATCCTTGATGTGAATCCCGTAGCAACTTGTTTCAGTTCTTCTAAATCATTCATTGGTGAGGGATAGTATTATCCTCTCAAACCCATGTATAACTGGCCAGTACTTCCATCTGCCAACATTTGTCAGATGTGTCCAAAGAAAAAGCGGTTAGTTCAACTTATTTACATAACAAACTTCAAACTTAGGTTCTTAAGGAATACACTGTTGCCACATGGTCAATAGAAGGGAGGTGGCCATGTGGTTAGTGTTCTAGACTTGTAACCTATAGGTTGGGAGATTGATCCTCTCAGGTGAGGGCACTAACTATAAGGCCACCGATCATCGTAAAACACCCTCGCTGGTACCATAACAGCTGCAGTATTTGGGAATAACCCTCACTTCCCTCTCTCTGTGGCTGGGTACCAGTTCGGAAGTCGTGACGTGTGTGTGAGCAGCAGTTAACCTGGGCCAAGGTAATAGGCTTGATGAAGCCTATGTCCAGCGTCAGAACATAAAAATCCAAAACAAAAACACTGTAACTGTACTTATTCAGCCCCCCCCCCTCCCCCCACACTCCACACTGGCGCCAGACATACCCTGGCCACACTCTCTGTTTCATTCCCTCACTAATAATTGATTCGAAAGTCGAGCTTCACAAGATTCACACCAAGGAAAAGAAAAGTGACGATGCTGACTGTACTTGCTATAAGTGTTGGCAATAGAACTTTGTCTTGGCTTGCATTACATTTACATACATACAGTACATATACCAGGCCTTCCTCTCCATGCTGGAGGTAGCCTCGTCACGTCGCACACCCTCCGAAACAAAATGTCCAAACATAGAACTCCCCCCCCCCCCCACCTCCCCCGCACACACACACTCCACATCTCAACCCTCTGATCCCTGTTGGAGGAGGGATCCCCCCCACCACACAACCACATCTCCTTGTGGGACTACATGGGGTACAGTCATGTTTGCATCCATTGCAAGGCCCGACAGCAAAAGCTGGTTTACCCCTGCCAGTTCACTACAGGGCAAACTCCCTCTCCAGCATTAAAAAAAATAAATAATAATAATAACAATAATAATGAGGAAACTGGTAAAGATTTTTTGCTAAGTTATAAAAAAATGAATTCTATTAGAGTCAAAATATATACAATACCAGGTCATAAAAAATAATAATAGAGATTATAGTAGAATTCAAAATAATACAGTACTGTATACACAAGTCAATACAAGAATGAAAACAACTGGATTGTAGTAGAATGAAAAGTAAATTACCAAGAGAATGCCAGGTAAATAAAGAAAAGAAACTTGAATGTAGTAGAATGCAAATAAATACTGTACAGTACCGGATATATGCAATACCATCCCCTTATTGAGACGTCCCTCTCTCTCTTTCGGCCACCATTTACATACGCTTTTCCCCTTATACTACCAGGGCTAGTATATTATTGACATGTGCCTCTCTCTCTTTCTACCACCACCAGGGCCCGTACATTGTGAATAAGGGTACCTTCAACGTCACCTCCATAGTATCCAGCCTGCCCACTTGGCTTGTGTCAGGGGATTACTATGCAAAGGTCATCGCTTACAGGAAGGACACCAAACTGGGATGCTATGAGTTTTATGTTTCTATTTCTACTTAAGGGGGAGGTATAGTGTTGTTGGTAAATTATTGGATGGCTACAGATTCCTTCTAACTATACCGTACCAGAAAACAGACACACTCAATGGAACTCTTAGGGGATCTGTTTTGTGGCTTAGTTAGTTTGGAGAAATCAGAGACCTTCTGATTCATGAACAAAAGAATCACCCTTTAACTTTGTATGTCCAAACAAGTATTATCAAACCACCTGCCCAGTCTAGGCGAGTCTGATATGGTTCGCTGTGTCGAGGCAATATTGCAAAAAACACTTATTTTCAGTTTATTCTTATGCCTGAACTACAGTGCTTGCTTATGAACTTTAATATACAGTACAGTACAGTAGTTCTTTTCTCAACATGAACTCTTCTTCTTTCCAATGAAACTATCCCCAGATCTCTAAGACTCCTGGTTACAGAGATATGATGTGGTGAAGAGGAGGTGAAGGGAGCAGGGTGGCATTAACACAGGCTGGCTGGCAGTGGTGTTGGCTTGGTAGAAGGGCGGTACTCATCACCATCTTTCACTTGATCCCCTTTCTTGTACATGATGACACACTTTCAAGCAGTCTCTGTTTAATTGCAAAGTTGGATAACCTTGCAGGAGGTCACCAGGACTGTACACGTGGGGTAGAAGTAACAGGTGGAGTGGTTGGGGGCACTGAATTGGACTTGGATGAAATATTGCCTTAAGTCTCGGCCACCACAGTGATAGAATAGACACTGAGTGACCCTCGTGGTAGTACCAAGACATTCCTGGCTAGAGATTGCAGGGAAAAAATACTGTCTAATTTGGCAAAATGGGTCCTTGTGGGAATTCATGCTGCAGGCAGGAATTCCCACCAACAGGACTGGCGTGGGTAATGGTGCATGTGATTATGTATGAAACTTGGTGGCTTCAGATATATCCTGATAGTGCCACAATACAAGCTCCTTCAGTATAGGTGGTGTTTCATGGCTGTGTTTGAAGGACTCACAAACTTCCGATTTTCTGATTACAGTACATCACGGGGGTCCTTAGTTAAGGGGAAGGTTTATTTGTTATTTTTTCTCTCTCTATACCTCAACCTCGGGACTGTAGGCTGTCAGTAGCCCGTGACTCTTGCAAGGCCCCAAAATTATTGGGCGTCGCACCAGATGAGGCAGTGGAGCTTTGTGATGATGATGTTACCGTAGCTTCTATTCTGCCCCACTAGATGACGACACCTTATTTATACACATTCTTATCAGGAGAGAGCAACTACAACATCACTCACAGCATCTTGGAATATGGTCTGGCATCTTCTATGTTGTGAGTTGACGACGATGTAGGGGGTATTTTCTAGATGTAGTGGACGAACAGCTAGACCCATCAGATCACCTCGAAAAAATCCCAAACGTTTTCTCGTTGACTCGAACCAGGGTCCTTGCCATTCGCAGTCTGTCACCTTATCCACTCAGCCACCGCCTCCCCCAAAGGTGCAGTATTGGTGTTAGTAAATTTGGAGCAGTCAATTATTCCCCAGACAATTTAAGCAATAATCTATATCGAGGTTGTAATATAGTAAACCCTCTTTGTACATTACACACCCATATAGAGTAATGCCTTTTGTTTTACACTGTTGTTGTTGTTATTGGTGTGCATTGTATTGTTTGTAATGAATGTGTGTGTATAGTAAACCCTCTTTGTACATTGCACACCCATAAACTCCGTACATAATGAAGGTTTACTTTACACACATTCATTACAAACTACTGTATGTATAATTTGACAGTTCATCATAGAGATATTTTTTATTATATTTATTCAAGCAGGTCATTATTCAATTTAATGCATGGAATGATTAATCACCATGTACAGTATAATGATATTCTATTTTTTACTGGGAATAGTTTAGAGGAATAAATAACTCTAAATTTATATACCACCAATAACATTATACTACAGTATATATTATACACCCTTAAATCTTATATTATACAGCTTAATTTTACTATAAATCATAACATTTATCAGGAGGGTTTAATCTTAAATTATGTAATAAAACATCAAAGCCTATTTTAAGGTACCATATTCAGTTTATTCATATATTTATGCAGTATAACTTAGGGCCGTATTCAAGATCATTGGTGGTGTAGTACTGATAAGATGACTCTGTTGTTTGTCTTTGGAGCCATTGTAGCGGTACCATGCCATCATATGTACCATTGTAGCGGTACCATGCCATCATATGTACCATTGTAGTGGTACCATGCCATCATATGTACCATTGTATTGGTACCATGCCATCATATGTACCATAAATGTTTTTGAAAATGGCCCTTACTAAGACATAGGTTGTAGGGAGGTGAGAGAATATTATGTGGATGAGTCAATAAATTAAGGGAGTATTAAATGTACTTTTGGTACATTTGAATGCTTTGATTCCTCCAAAGGATGTCAGGAAACAGGACCAGATGAACAAAAATATTGGCCGCCTGTTGTTGCCTGGAATTGTTTGGAGGAATGATATGCTCAGGATTCACCAACACTCTCCTTCCCCCTAGTAAAGTTCACAATCTCGTGACATGTAGAGTTAAGGGGATAATATACTTTTGGTAGTTTAGAGTGTCTTGATTCCTCCAATGTATGTCAGGAAACAGGACAAGAAAAAACAGAAGTAATGGTGGCCTGTTGATGCCTGAAATAGTTGGAGGAATAATTTGTTTATATTCATCATCACTCTACTACCCTTTTAATATTTCACTTGTGCCTTTAACATTTGTTGTGTTAAAATATAGTCTATGTAATCTCCTGGATAATGCAAGAAACAGATCCCTTACTTGGCTGTGTACTGGAATAGTCTGTTTTCTGGCATGATTTGGAGGAATATATTTTCCTTCAAACCATGCCAGAAAGCAGACTATATATTATTATACAGTACTGTATGTATATATATATGTGTAAAATATATATCTGTTTTTTGCATAAGCATTATTTTTATATTATGTGATTATAGCCAATTGAATAAGGTATTGTGTACTAACCAATTTTATACAATTTAGTCCTGTTGTTTATTTTTGCTACATAGTATTTTATGTACAGTATTTTATAGTATTTGTATTTTTCTATGTACAGTAGTTATATAGTGTACTGAATGGTATTGTTGATGAATAGTATAGTAATCATTACTTCCAGTTGATCTGAATTTTTGTACGGATTTCCGAGATATAGGGTCATTGTTAGCTACTGTAATTAGTTTGCGGATGTTACTGTATTGCTGGCTGAGAGTGAAAGGGAGTTGCAGAGGTTGGTGGATGAGTTTCAGTTTGTGTGTAAATGAAGGAAAACTGAAGGTGAATGTTGGTAACAGTAAGGTGATGGTATTTCAGAGGGAAGAACCTGAAGTGATTGACTTTACTACATCCTATACTGTAGAGTGGGAGTGACAACTGGGACTAAGTGTGAGATAACTCTAGGGGGTGAGAGGATGGAGGAAGTTTAAGTACTTTGGAACAGTGTTCTACATAAACATGACAGTATGGAAGGAGAAATTAGGGAGAGATCAGTGAGGGGTAGACAGATCCAAGGATCACTGGGGAAAATCATGATATATGCATCAGAGACATGGTCATGGTATAGGGCTCACCAGTCTAGAATGGTGCAGTGGAAAGGAGTTACATGAGAGGAGCATGTGGACTAACCAGGTGGGATGGAGAAAGTATGAGAGATGTGGTATGAGTGAGAAGGCAATTGGTATTGGGTGTGGAATGGTTGAGCGGTTACAGCATAGTAGTACATTGAGATGGTTTGGACATTTGGAGAGAATACAAGACATTGAGTTTGTAAATAAGGTGTATGGAAGGAAAGTTGTGGGACCTAGTGTGAGAGGCAATCCACCAGTCAGATTGCAGAACAGAGTGGAAGAGTACATAAGTGAGAGAAAAGTGAAGGGCAGAGAAAGGCTTAACCAAGTAAGGAGGGAGTGTTGGAGCAGGGAAAACTGGGAACTCTTCTCCCATGGCCATCCCTTTCGGGGGAGTTCTCGGAGGGAATGAGGTATCAGAGCTTTAGATAGATCGAGCCATATTCAGAAATATCTGTGGTGTTGATGATGATGTACAGTCGGCGACAAAAGCCGTGTCGCCACATCTGTCAAGTCATGAAGTATGGTATGGAAATATAAGCTTCACAGGCTCATCAAATGAAAACTCAGAGTAATATACTAATTTGCCATCTGGATATTGTAATTTTGTATGGTGAATGTGTTGGTTCGTTGATTATCCTTTATGTTTTCCATCAAGAAACGACACGACTTTTGCCGCCGACTGTACGTTGAACCAGTATGACGGCTCTGTTGTTTGTTTATAAAGTCATGGGACCAGTATCTCTGCCATCATGTGCACCAGGAATGTTCTTGCATATGGTCCATAGTACAACACATTTCTTAAGGATGTGCGGGAGTAGGGAATGGCTTGGGGGGGAGGGTGTTGGGGGGTACAGGAATAGGGGGACAGGTTTGTGGGGTCAGGCATGGGGTGGGTAGAAAGCCTGTCCTTTATTCCCGCACCCCCCTAACCCCCCCCAAGCCTATCCCCTTACTCCCTCGCCCCCCAACCTAGTCCCTTACTCCCGCATCCCCCCAACCCAGTCCCTTACTCCCGCATCCCCCCTAACCCCCCAAGCCTGTCCCCCTATTCCTGCACCCCCTTAAATCAGTATAACTCTAAGTACAATAAACAAAACATTATATTCTTTACATAAATGGAAAAGGCAGAGAATAGGTAGTATTATTAAGGGGAGATTCTTATGAGGTTAAATTGATGGGCTACTGATTATCCAAACTATTCCACAAAACTAATTCCTCATTAAAGTAACATTAAGGTCATTTGTTTCCAGATATTGTTTGGTGAAATCACAGACCTACTAATTTATCAACAAGTGAATCTCCCCTTAAACTACTTCTTCGATTGAAAGTTCTCTCAGTCGCTCAGTTTGTATTATTTTGCAATACGAATTAAACAACAACAAGTCTTTTTAACGAAGAAGTAGTTTAATAATACTGTACCACCCAAACTCTCTTAGTTTATAGCAATTATCTTTTGACAAAAATTTAGCTTCACTCACTGTCTTTCATACCCAAAGTGCCATATACTGTACAATATAGTTCTGTCACACTCCATGGAAGTGATGGTTTCAGTTTCCATATATGTAATAAAACAAAGAAATAATGTATAATATTGTGACTGAAATCTCATCTTCGTAGCTGACTAATATTCTCTCAGGCAACAGTTACCTTTAGTTTTTTAAATGATACAGCATGTAATAGTATTATAAGAATAAGGATACTGTAGACTCAGGATATACAATAACAAATACTTGTATCCACCACTTTATTTTTCACTCTGTCCCTCATTGAAAACCACCAGATATTTTCACAGGCTTGTGTTATTCACAACCATACACACAAAGTGGTTTACTGAACCTATGTTAAGAGGATACTGTATATGTGCTTAATTATCTTATATCGAGGGCCTTTTGTAATGATAATATTAATACTGTCATCTGTATGAATTCATAATTTTTTTTATTTAATGTTCTGACAGTGGACATAGGCTTCATCAAGCCTGTTACCGTGGCCCAGGTCAATTGTTGCTCACACACACACGTCACGACTTCCGAACTGACACCCAGCCACAGAGAGAGGGAAATTAGGGTCATTCCCAAATACTGCTGCTGTTATGGTACCAGCGAGGGTGTTTTACAACGTTCGGTGGCCTTATAGTTAGTGCCTGACACTTAAATCGAAAGAGTAAATATTGTTAGGCCCTCACCTGAGAGGATCAATCTCCTGATTACGAGTCCAGAACACTAACCACTCGGCCACCTCCCCTTAATGTTCAATTAAGGAAAATTCAAGCCATGTGACAATATTATGTACTGTATGTGCTTCATTTCAAGTCCAGTATTATAAACAGTATTATTATAATGTCTGTGAATGCAAGAAATTCTAAAGATGAGTAATAAGAGCCCTCATAGAATGACTAACATACAGTATAATATTGCAATGTAACCCATCCCAAGGTATATCTCAAGGAAATATTGTACAGTATTTATGATAAGTAATGTACCTTCAGATTTTTGTAAAGTTAAAGAAGATATAAATTAACTCAGGACTGTAGTGTATCAGTATCCTGTGACTCCTGCGATACCCCGATATTATTGAATGAAGCAACTAGGTGTTGGCTGCATGCATCACGTGTGTTGCACTAAATGTAGACAGTAAAGCTTCATGGTGTTGGTTGCTTCACGTCTATCCCACTACATGTCAATACCTTATTTATACACGTCACTGTCAGGAGAGAGCAGCTATATCGTCAATCTCATCATCTTGGAATTTTGTTGGGCATCATCTATTTTAAGAGTTGATGACAATATAACGGGCATGTTACGTATGTGTATAACAAGTTGACCTTATCTTCGGTGCTAGTAAACTGTCAGGCAATGAGACTTATTGTCCTCTCCGTTATTTATTTTCAATACAACAGTCAAATTGCATACAATGTTCACAATTTGTCACCAAGTAAATGAAACAAACAAAACACATCAGGTCCTAAGCCTCCAATGTTACTCAACCAAAAATACAATGCCCTCAGAGAGTGTATGTTTTGTTGTTGGTGAGTGTGGTTGTGTGTGTTGCAGTCTTCAATAATGTGTTTAATAGAATAGGGTGCTGTGTTGCATCCTGGACAGGCATCAGCAATGGCTCCATCCCGCCTCTTCTGATATGTCAAAAGGGCCTGGTGGTGGCCACACTTCATCTTGGCAGGTGGACTCTGTCCTCACGTGGAAAATATGATTCAGATGGGTGGATGTCAGGAGGTCGTACATGCAGCTGTGAGTTGTTTTTTAGTGTATGGATGGATTGATAGAGTGATTTGTGTATGGATATGTTTCTGGAGATTGGTTTGGGGTGGGCATGGTGTAAGAGATGATAGTAATTATGTGTGGTATCGTGTACTAGGTGTTGTTTTAATGTTACTTAGCATGTGTGGGTGTTGTGCCATGTAGTATAGTGGGTGGTGTGGGTTTGTGGAGGCTGCAGCAAGTGTTTGTGTGCCTCTCATGTCAAGGTGATCCTTGATTTTGAGCAAGACTTTGGTTTCATAATGTAGGTGTGGTAGTTGTGCAGCCTGTGATTGTCTTTAGAGCTCTGTTCTGTATGGTTTGTAGGGTGTTGAGATGAGCCTCAGCGAGGTTTGAGGCCCAGTCAGGGCTTGCATAATCCATCACTGATCAAATATATTGTTTGTATACCGTGATTGTGGATTTTTTGTTGTATCCGAATGTTGTGCTGGCAAGTGATCTGAGCTCAGGCTTTAAATCTTTTCATGCATTTGTTTTTGACGGCCATGATTTCTAGTCCTCAACAACTTGATCAGGCAAATATTCTTGGATTTAAAATACCCCAAATGGTTTATAAGAAAAGCTTACATCAAAGCTAGGAAATCTTTTTTCGTGCCAAAATCCCATGTCAAACAAAAACCATACTTAACATGGCCCTATGTGTCATGTCTTGATATTGTTAAAGCTGAGTCAGGAATTTGATATAAACATAGCATTTAGGTATAATTCAACCATAAAATCTTTGTTAGTCAATAATCAGCACAAGAGCGAAGTCACTGCCGGTGTGTATAAAATCCCATGCCACGATTGTAATTTAGTTTATGTGGGTGAAACTGGCAGGGATTTGAACACCCGTAATAAAGAACACAAGTATACTTGAAAAGTAGGAAACAGCAACAATGCAACCTTTGTTCATTCAATTGAAAATAACCACAAAATAGATTGGAATGCGTGCCAAATGTTATATAAGTGTAATAATTATAAGAAACGTTGGATTGTAGTGAGTATTAATAAGTACAATAATTTTAACCTTAATGACTCGACTCGCTAGGTGTGAATGCACCCTAAATCTTGACACAGTCACACTAGTGTACCTTGAGCACAGTTGAGAGCCACTGTTCTAAAAGATAGAAACGTGTGTGTTATCATCAGCTAGAAAATATAGATGTTTATTATGGACACTAGATAGAATACTGACATTATACTGTGAACATCTGAGTGATGTGTTTGCTGACACAAGTGAGAAGATAGTTATGTGTTTGTTGACATAAGCTAGAAGAGACAGATGCGTTTGTTGACATCAGCTAGAAGACTGAGATGTGAGGATTGGCAGAGACGGTAGCAGCCATGACCTTTTCCCCGACCCTAATTTCCCCGCCGTGGTCCAGGGCGAAGTGAGCACCAAATACTGGCTTGGCGGCCCATGTTTTAGCCAGCTCCAATGGCTGGCTGATCAGACGGTACCTGCAGGGTCAGAACCATCATGTTACTATTGTGTTTGTATAGGACTCTAGATAAGGGCAAGAAGGTTTTATCCAGATCAAGACAAATATTAGTCTATCTTAAAGAGAATAAGTTAATACAAACACCATTACTGCTAATAATAACAATGATATACGATAACGATTAATTCATAAGTATTATAGAATTTCAGCAGCTTCTAAAATAATAATTATTAAGCTTGTCTAGAATGACCAGATAAGTATTTTAATTAGCCTAAATTTACTTAAACCTTGCTCGAGATGCCAGGCAAAGGTCATATAAGATGGTTGTCATTTTGTTGGGCACAAAATTTGTTTTTGAAGTCACACTGCATTTTTTTAATACTTCTGTTTTGTCATGAACAGTATTCATCAATATCTACGGTATCTAAAACTCTAACGCCTCACTCCCTCCTCTAGCAGAGCACCTCGCACTGACCGCTATCACTAGAGCGCTATTCCCACCTTAGTGTGAAAAATAAACACCTAGACTAGTATGTTTCCAAGTTGTAACCTATAGATCTTAGAATTAATATTAATGTAATCTTCCCCTCTGTAAATTTTCAGTCTCCGACTGCCATGTAAATAAACCGGTTTTTTTTTGTTTTTTTTTCTTTATTAAACACATTTTTCTGGCAGACTGTGGGCTGATGAATACTCCAAACAATGACAATCAACAGATCACATAAGTATATATTGTGCAGCTTTGTGCTACACCTGGTCTGTTTCCTGGGTTACGGATGGTCTAGTAAGTGAGAGATCTCGGGTTCGATTCCCGAGTCAGTGGAATTGTTGGGCAATTTTCCCGGCCCCCTATGTCCCTGTTTACATAGTAGTAATTTGGTGCCCAGCTGTAAGAGTGAGGATTACAACCTTGTATACTGGGGAAGATGTGTTACAAGACTAAATGCCTGAATGACCAACATAATGAGTCGATAGGTATAAAACCAATTTTTTTTTTTTTTTTTTTTTTTGGAGGTTGCTGATTCATCCAAACAATAATGAAAGAATCGGTAACCTTTCCCTGGGACTGTACTCACGAACGTAGAGTCTTCATTGGCTCATGGTCTGGGTGTCGCTCTCCGTTCTCTGGGTTTATCGTTGTCAGCAAACACCTGAGAAAGAAATATGGATGAAAAATAGCATGCAATTAACATAGGTTGAAAAATAGATGAACATATAGACATATAGAGTTGACTTTATAATATACAGTGGCTCTCTCTAATCTGATGGAAGTGTTTGTCTCACAGCAGCTTAGAAATGCCTTGGAGTCAGTCGGACCAAGACCAAATGGGGGATGGGGCATATCAGAAATTTCATTTGGTAATACTGGAAAGAAGTACGAAGTTTGCCTTGAAAAAGGACAAAGAGAGGTACTGTACATCTGCGTACAGTTGGTAGGCCACCCAAGTTTGAGAGTATGAAACCCCTCTTACCCTTACTGGTCTGCGAGTCTTTGTCTAGACAAGCATTGTCACCAGTCAATATAGACTCGTACATAACTACATAACGTAACTACGTAACTTAACTTCTCGCATAAGTACGGGAATTGTTATACTAGTAGTGGAAAATCCCACGTGCTATAGAAGAGTCTAGACTAGAGAGAAGGAAAGGTTCCATAGAGGCAGGAAACAGGTGTGGGTAATCCTCAGGTAGGAAACGAAGGTGGGTGTGCTTAATCCTCAGGTAGAAGGGTAATTAAAAAGGGCAAAGGTCAGGTCAGACTACAAATTCACCACAGCCTACTCTTACCAGTGTTTCAATGCATATCTGCATTCTCTCATTAATAATTATGCTATCAGGGCAAATATATATTATTGCAAATGATCGTGAAGTGGAGGGGAATTATTGGGAATTAACAGTACGCCATAGGTAAATTGAAATTGCATTTATAACTAAAGTATGAATGAAACTATGTAAATCGTAGCCAGAGTTGGGATACGAACACAGGTATTATATTACACCAGCCTTAAAAAATAGCATAAGAGAAAAACATAGATTAGAAAGACTTTCAAAAACATGGCCAATAACGTATGAACGCACATATAAACAATATAGGAATAAACTGACTACACTTTTACGAACAGCTAGGAACTTGTATTACAAAACTCAACTGAATGAGAATCAAGTAAACCCTAAAAAACAGTGGAAAACCATAAACTTTCTTCTGGGCAAAACTAATGATGTACACAAACATATTATTGAATTAAACCCACCAGTCACAGACGTATCAGAAAAGTTTAATGAACACTTTCTTCGACATAATTTTACAGTAAACGAATATGATTGTGATTATATAAAATATTTAAAAGATCCACCTAATTTCTCCATGTATTTTGTCCCAGCTAACAAAACCGAAATTGAAACTATTCTAAGTAATCTCAAAACAAACACACCTGGCTATGACGACATTTCCCCGAAGATATTAAAATGCTCTTCTTCAGTTATATCTACCCCTCTGACTCACATAATCAACCTATCATTAAAATCCGGTATTTTTCCAGACCAACTTAAGAAAGCTAGAGTAATTCCCCTACTGAAATCAGGTGACAGAGGTGACCCAAACAATTACCGTCCCATTTCTATACTTCCTGCATTTAGTAAAGAATTTGAGAAAGTTATTTCCCTCAGATTAATTAACTATCTCGAAAAGAACAACTTTATAACTGAACAACAACATGGCTTTAGGGCACAACACTCAACAGAATCAGCAATATTACATTTTGTTAATGATGTGTATTCATGTTTGGAAGAAAAAATGTACGTAGTGGGAGTTTTCACCTTAGACCATAAAATTTTACTTCATAAATTAGAATACTATGGAATAAGGGGTGTGCCATTGAAACTGTTTGTCAGCTACCTCAGCAACAGAAAACAAAGTGTGTTTTGTAACGATACTAACTCTCCGTTCAGGGAAATTTTTAAAGGTGTACCACAGGGTTCTGTATTAGGTCCAATACTTTTTCTTTTATACATTAATGACTTTGTAAATGCTAGTAATAAGTTTAGTTTTGTAGTATATGCTGATGATACAACACTCTTACTCAAGGATAAAAACTTAAACTCTTTACATACAAATTTAATCTCTGAGTTACACAAAGTTGTGTTATGGATTAAAAATAATAAGCTATTGCTCAATATCTCGAAAACAAATTATATGCTATTTCAAAATCGTTCTGTAAAAAAATCTATTCCCTTAGTAACCTTAAATGGAGAAATAATTCAACAAGTTAATCATACTAAATTTCTTGGTGTTATTGTTGATGAAAACTTAAACTGGAGGTACCACATTGACCAAACATGCACAAAACTGTCTAAAATCATAGGTATTCTCTACAGAATTATACATAACCTGACTACAGAGGTAATGATCAGTATATACTACACCCTATGTTACCCTCACCTCACTTACTGTGTGTCCGTATGGGCAAGTACGTGGCCCACTTTCTTAAATAGATTAATAATTTTGCAAAACAAAATCATGCGATGCATATTTTTTCTCAAAAAGTTTGATTCTACTGCCAATGTCTATTCTGATTGGAAAATTCTAAAAGTTACCTCTATACACCAATATTTTATATTACTGCTTATATATAAAAGTCAGGGAAGAAGTTCAATATTCAAGGTAATTCAGAATAGTACAAACACCAGAAGTAATAACATCAATCTAATTTGTCCAGTCTTTAGAACAAAATTATTTATGAACAGCGTAATCTCTTTTGGTCCTAAACTTTTCAATAAAATGCCAATTGATAAGAAACTTCTTCCGACTACCAATTGTAATAGGTACAAAAAAGAAATAAGAATCTATGTACTCTATCAACAAAATTTGTCAACTTTATCGTAGTTCAATTATATTACCTTATAAGAATTTGTCTTCAGTTTATGTCCACTCATATTTTGTGTTAAAACTATGTAATTGTAGATAAACTTGCTATGTCTAATGTAGCTTCCATTCCTTTAAATATATAAGAATCTCAATGTCCGTCATGGAGCTTCGGCTCGACGGACCGTAGCTATTATCAACAAAAATTGTATATTGCATTATTGTATTATAATTTTAGCAATAAATCTTTACTTACTTACTTACTTACTTAGTTTGACTATAGTAGTGTGTGAATCGTGTGTATGTGTGTGAGATTGATTATTCATTGTTGGCCACTGGAATTGAATAAATATAGAAAATTGCAATTGGCTGTTTTGTGTTCACCAGTAGTTTGCTCACCTCTATATTTAACCCCTCCGTGACGGGATAACTATGGATAGCCATTTTGTCAGTCCGGGGCTAGTCTTACTTTCCCTACTGCCTGTCCGGGCGCTTTTGGCCGATTTTTCCAAAATCGCTCTATTCCACTTACTCTGTACGTCTAAACTACGATACTGAACAACTTAAATTTGGTCTTGTTAGCACCATCAACTCTTCCTCTTTCCAATAAAACCAACCCCAGCTCTCTACAACTCTCCGTTGCCGAGAAATTAAGTGAGGAATGAAGGGTACTTTCTCGTGTGAGCGCGGCTGCGTTCGCTTAGGTGGAGTGGCTCTGACGACAACTGAACGTGGCCCGCGCGGGTGGCAGTCAGTGTTGTAAGTAGGCATGGCGCAACACAGAATCGGACACGCACGAGAAATCTAATCCACTTCCATCCATGTTTACAGTCAGTAACACACTGACTGACGATGGTGATTTGTAGGGATGGTGGTGAAGTATAGCCAAGTAAAAAAAAACCCATCAAATTGGGCTCGCAAATGCCGACATTGGCAATAGCGGTGCTTCATCCCGCCCGGTCACCACATAGCAGTGGCGTACGACACGATCCGGGCGCTTCTTGGGGCCGTCTATGACCGCAATCCGGCCATTAAGGGTTAAATACATATATATCGGGAAAAAAACCAGAAGTAAATTATAATGTGCAAGGGATTGGGACATAATACAGGGAATATAACCCTGGCTTGACATCATTGCAGCCAACTGACGAGATCATATATTAACTGGACAAGGTAAGTATATAATTTACATATTATCAACCATTATCCACAGCCACCTTCACAAGCATTTATAGCTAGATCATTCACTGAGAGTTGTTTTGATTGGTGTTTGAACTCTGATGTTGCTGACATAACTTTATCTCTGACAAAATTGCACTTCCCATTTCCTCAGACTACACTACCTCTCCTACCAACCGACACACACACACACTACATGTTTTGTTATACCGCCCCGAAGGGGGAGGTATATTGTTTTCGGTGCTGGATATTTATTTATTTATTTATTTATTTATTTATCTGTTCGTGTGTCTGTTTTAAATCTAGCGTCCACAGGTTTAGCCGTATGATGTTCATTTTTTTTCTATTGATAGATATTCATCATAAAACAAAATTATTAACTTTTGGGCAAAATCAGTCGAAGGTCAAGGTCACAAAAAAATAACAATAGCAAAGGGCGAATGGTTGCTGGCATCTTTAGGGGGCGGTGTTGCCATCGAATGATGTCTTTTGTTTTTATTCATTGCATCGTGACGTCAATCAACAGGCAGACAACTATACATAAGGGTAGGCAGGACCCATGAAAAGCCAAGTCTCAAACGAGCAGAAACTACATTGTGCCTCCAAACCATGAGGCCCGACGACGGTAGGAATATTTGTGACGGCAGACAGACTTGTAATGGGTGATGGAGATGCTGAAGGGCCTTTCTACATCCCTACATCGCCGTACAGGAAGGAGAGCGGTGGAGCAAACTCTAGAGAGGTAACATGTCAGGGAGAGACGACGTCCAACACCACGAGGAGGCAGATGGCAGGTTTCCTTTGCGAGTCTGTCAACTGTACCATTGTGATGTAAACCTACATGGGATGGCACCCATATTACGATGATGCAATAAGGCCAAAAACGATAAAATCTGCTGAACAACACTAGAGTGTGTGGGCTGAACACTAGAGAGGGAATGGAGGGCAGGTTTGGAGTCACAAACAATGGCAGCATTCACTCCACGTTGACACACAAGATTAACAGTATCCAGAATGGCATACAGTTCACACAATATTGAGCTGGAGTGGTTACAGAGACGACGGCCAACCCAGCCCCCTGGAGGTGACTCCATGTCAGGTGAGAAAACGGCACAACCTGCTGTACCATCCATTTGCAATGAGCCATCAGTGTAGAGGCAGTATGGATCTGTGATGGAGGACGTCACTGTTTCTATGTGTTCCAGAGCCAACTGCCGCTGTAGAGAAGCCAGTTCCGACTTGGAAATAGGTGTGAAGCTCACATCAGGTGTTTGTAGCATCCACGGAGGGGTCCCTGTTGGGATGCCTGCAACCATTATATCTATAACGAGACTACAGAGCAGGGTTGCCAAATCAGCAGAAAAGTTGCTAGATCTAGAGACTTTAGTGCTCACACTGCGACAAAATTTTCCATCTAGCGGCTAGCGGTATTTTCTGGAGGTAAAACGTTTTATCACAATAAGTTCGGGTGGCAGTTATTTATCAAACATTCACGGTATATTTGAAGTATATGAGGGAAACAACTTATAGTAGCAACATATTGTAGCAAGTAGCAATGGATATTTTGTCCCTCCCGCACTCTAAAAATAATTTAATGCTGATGTAGATCGTGTGTTGACTCAGTTTAGTCAGCTGAACTTAGTAAAATCCAAAGTTAGAAACAGACTGGATACTGACACAGTATATTCAATTTTGTGTGTTGGCTCTGGCGTGCAAAGAAGTGAGAAATGTTGTTACAGTTATGAACTCCTAAGAAGTGTCACAAGCAAGATTAGCACTATGTAAGCATACTCAGCTGATTCCTACAAAGATGGAACATCATCTTCGGCTTCAAGAAATAATGTCCTTTCCTTCTACTAGTTCAAATGTGAAATCCGAGTCCTACTTAAAAATATTACAGTATTATCTTTTGGGCTGGGAATAATCTAGCGATATTTTACTAATTTTAGCGGAATTTTGCTGCATATCTAGCGACATTCTGCCCGAGACATTTGGCAACCCTGCTACAGAGCATAGAGGAAACAGACCTTAAAAGAGTACGTCGAGCTGGCAGTATGGGA
This sequence comes from Petrolisthes manimaculis, assembly GCA_034508575.1. NCBI lineage: Eukaryota > Metazoa > Arthropoda > Malacostraca > Decapoda > Porcellanidae > Petrolisthes > Petrolisthes manimaculis. The sequence continues at coordinate 38,550 of JAWZYT010000930.1, read as the reverse complement.
GGGACCGGGTAGTTTGGTCTAAGGCGGGGTTCACATGAGTCCATTTGAACGGATCCGACGTCCGTCAGTGACGTCACGACCACCCATGTATGGGTCCATGCAGTCTGAACCAGGGCTCGTTTACCAAGCTCGGCTAGATGCGGGAACAGAACGTAGTAGCCATCTTTCTTTTGCGGTGTTGTCCGAGTATAATGTTGTTGACTTCTCATCATATCATGAAAATATCTAACTGAAGTATTTGTGCACCAAAAAAGGTGTGAAATTGTTCAAATATTATCATATGCTTGGCGTCCATGTTTGCTTCTTGTTGTAAACAAACGGATCCGTGGTGCGAAAATCAAAACACACGGAGATTTATCTCCTCCGTGGCCCTACACCCGTACGGCTCGTGACGTCACTGACGGACGTCGGATCCGTTCAAACGGACTCATGTGAACCCCGCCTAAGAGAAGTCCTGACTAACTGAGAGTAATGGGGTGAAATATGTGGGAAATGGAGGCACTTGACAGTGAAGTATGTAACATTAGAATAAATTCTCTTCACTAATGGGGGAAGACGCAACTCACGCTGCATGTTCACTATCCTGGTCGACATTGGACAGCCGAGAATTATTCTCATTGCTCTATTATGAAATTTGTCTAAAGTTTCAAGAATAGCCCTGGGAAGTTTAATTAGAACAGGGGAGAGGTAATCAACAACTGAACGGATAAAAGCAATATAGATGGGAACTGGGAACACATGGGAATGACAGTCCCTCCAATGGTGAACACTGGCCGAGCTTGAAGAAGGCGGCAGGTGAATAATCTACTCTTATCTGGTGAGACAATAATACCACAGTGAGAGGAGGCCACAGAGAAGGAGTCAAGGAACCCCTGGAGATCCCTTGGTGAGGTAGAATGAACACAGATATCATCAGCATAACACGTAATTGTAGTTCCAGGAATATCAGTGAGAGAAGTGAGCAGCCGATGCATCAAAATATTAAATAACAATGGGCTGAGAACACCCCCTTGAGGCGTACCAAGATGAAAACTGCGCAAAGGACTGAGCGCACCACTGAAAAACACACGGGAGGTCCTGTTACTGAGGTAGCCCCGAATCCACCGTAGTAGATTACCCTTTATCCCAATGTCAACCACTTGATCCAAAATGACGTCTCTATTAGCAAATCGAAGGCACTTTGAAGGTCAATGAAGGCCACCACACTGTCTCTGGAAAGGCGAGAGTACAGGTCGACTAGGCAGTGGTGTGTGTTCCGCTGGGGAAGGAAACCAAACAGCCATGGAGGAAGGCGATCTTGCAGTCTATACATGAGACGATTAAGTTAGATTCTCTCTATAACTTTAAAAAAATAGGAAGTAAGGGAAATAGGCCTGAACTTCACAGTGCCTGGCTTAGGGATGGGTATTATTGTGCTGCTGGTCCAGGGTCATGGTACACAACCATCACGAAGACAAAGATTGTACAGTTGAAGTAGAGGGTTCCCAAGAACTTGTTGAAGTAGGTGTAGCACAGCATAAGTAATACCATCATCACCAGGAGAAGAAGCTTTACCCCGGGGAAAGAGCAAGGGGCAGCTCCTCTTCGGTTATCTCCTCTGCATCATCGTCATCATCTTGCAACAGAGCAGACATTAGACGTAGCCGATGGATAGCAGCACGGGAAATGAGTACATCTTGTATGTGGATGGGTAGACTTGCTGGGGTAGATTGTTCTGACCAGGCATGGAGAAGTTGTTGGGCATAGTTGGTGGGAGTGTGATGACGAGCAGTGGCTGGCGTCTTTTTAACAACCCGACGAATTAAGTGCCACATAGAAGCCACACTTGTTTGCTGGTTGATGCTGTCCATGATCCGCTGCCAAGACTCAGTGTGAGCACATTCTTGCAGGGCAACTAAAGCTTCTCTAGACATGTGGTAAGAATGGAGAAGATCAGGAGTTGGGTTGGCTTGAAATAATAGGCCATTACGTTCAGCCTCCTCCTTTGCCTCCTGTATACAAGAATCAAACGTCCAGGAGTGGGCAGTATGGCGATGTTGGAGGTGTGGCCAGGAGACATATAGTCTATAGAAGTCACGAGTAGCAGATACAAGATTAGAGTACAACTGTTCAGCTGATGATATATCAAATGTAGGGAATACATGGGCCATAAATAAAATGTAAGTCTGGCAATATTTAGGAGGCACAGTAATATGCAAACGAGTGGCTGAAGTACTTGACACAGCAGGTAGAGAATAATATAAGAGAATAAGTCTGGCACTGAGGGGCACTGGACCCGAGATGCAATCAGGCCAGACGAGAGGATGTAATCCAGAATACCTCCCCTGGCAATGAGTGGCACCACCAGTGTCCCAGCGTGTCAGATGATTCTTGCGGATATACGAAAGGAGACAAACACCATTACGATTAATAGAGCAAGAACCATCACCTAAATCAGAGATCCGAGCGAGCATTAAAATTTCCCATATACACCATACCATGCACTGTTGGAGAAGGAAGAGCCTCAATAGAGTACTCCATTCCCAGGTAGATCCTCAAATAGCTGAAAGGTCATATCAGAATCAGTGGAGGTATGGAGAAGGCGATGTGGCAAGGATTAATGTAAGTCAGGAGATCATTTCTTATCTGACAAGGGAGGAGCTTGCCCAGCAGTGAGTGGCAGTCCTGGAAATGTGGCCTGGAAAAAAATAACACTGGGATGATGACGAAAATATAAGCCTTGAGTTGAGTAAGCTTAGTATAACTGGTGATACCACATACATTCCAGGAGATGACATCCAGCTGGCAATCACTAGTGAACTTTGTATTTGGAGGTAGAAGTCCGGTGAGCGGGGGCAGATGAGCGACCTGGAGAGAATGATGGACCAGGAGAAAGGACTGACTCGAAAAGCTTTTCAAGGGAGATGCAATAGTATCCATCTTTTCGGTAAGGGTAGTGACAGTTGAAATGATGGCCTGCTGAGCCTTGACCAAGGTGGAGAGTTTGGAGTCATTGGCAGCCTGAGCGGCAACCAGCCCATCGATCCTGTCTTCAAAGGCAGAGAAGCGGTTCTCGAGGGTCGTACATCGTGCCATGATGGTAGCAACAGACTTGCGGAAGGCCAGGTCTGGAGGCGAGGCAGGGCTGGTAGGAGGAGCAGTTTGGGGTGGTTGTGTATGAGGAGCAATAGAAGAGACACGAGCCTGGACCTGACGTTCTCATGACTGTACAGCTGGCCATACTCCCAGCGTTGCCAACGTTGGCTGAGATTGTGAGGGCGAAACACCATTTTACTTCTCCTGACTATTGGGTGCTGAGTGGTAGTTGGTTTGGTCCGAAGAAATGCTCAACTCATCTACTACAAGATTTATTAAAGCCTCAGTGTCCCAATTCATCTCCTTCTGAAGCCCAACCGAGGTTACCACAGGACTCCACTTACCTTTAGTCGGCAGAGCACTCTCAGCTTCACAGCAAGAAGGCTGTTCTCCTCGCTGGCTACCTGGGCTCTCCTATATTGCTGTGTTATTTATTGTATTGTGGACTTGGGTCAATTCTCTAGTGTTAAGAGTACTACCGTGGACATTGGTTGCTCTGGGCTATTTGTTGTACATATTTTATATTGATGTGAAAAGAGTAATTCCGGGAAACATGAATATACTCTACTCATCTTGTGTATTGTGTTTATCTCATCCCACGGTTCCTTACTATCACCTGGTTCAGACTTGCCTGGGTTCATGGGAAGAGGAAATAGGCTATACAGCTCGACTTCCCTTTACAGAGATATTAACCCAGAAATACTAGCAGTGAGTTCCGCTCGCTCGAACCATTCACTGGTGAGAAGGTGAAGTAAAGAGGGATTTGAGGAGGTAGGGGATTGTCTATACAAGAGAGGTGAGAAATTATTCTTGAAGAGGTGAGAGATGAGTAGAATCTTTAATAAAAGTACGAAAATACACGAGGTTATCAATTACTTATATACTGAAATGTTTGCAATTATTTACACTATTAAAGGTTAGATAAACTTTTAATATTATAATGTAACACAAAAACAACCAAGGTAACATAATTATATACTTTATTCGTATTGTATTGAATGGCTACTATCAAGCACTAATCGCTGTAAGATGCATACTCAATAATTATCATGAACCAAGATGCTCTTTATTAAATGAAGCAAATGTGAATACCTTCATATTGCATGTGGCAAGTGTTGATACTATCAATACACACTTCCATATCCCCGTATCTATCTGTACTGTACAGCCACAATCAAATATCCACCCACACTTTTATTCCATCGTAGTAAATATCTTGTTAATAAAGAACAACATATGTATGACTTTGCAGCACCTCATAATAATAAATGAGGTAATTGAATTGGTGTAAAGTGTTGTATAATTATATTTTGATATGATACTGATTTATTTGCACAATGGAAGGAAAGTATTGGTTGTTATTTAATTGTGTCTGTACAGTACATACAACAGCCAATAGACTACTAGGGTTCTTATCATCGAGTGTAAATTAACGACAGGACAAATTTATCCCGCTACATCGTGCATATAACTCCTAAGTAACTATTCGTACTGAAAAATCCATATTAAGCCAGCATTTACCCTTTCGCTCTGCGTTGAGCTGACCTTGGAATATTTACACGTAAGTTATTATTGACAGATGTACCGCCCCAGACAAACTTCCCATCTGATTTTGTCCTCGAAGTGAACCGCTTGAGAAACTCCAATTTTTGGTAAATATTGGTTCGGAAACATAGTAGTGAATGAAAGAAACCAACTTTCAAAAGAAGTAACCAATTCTTAAACACTAAACAGTTTTTATGCTGGAGAGGTTCATAGACTCCAAGGGATGGGTCAAAATCAGGAGCTGCCAAGAACTATGCCAAAAGTCCCTCTGCAGTTTCCTAAATTCTGATGATCTTATCCTTGCTCTCTCTCTCTCTCTCTCTCTCTCTCTCTCTCTCTCTCTGCACCTACCTTTCACTGGGCTTGATCTTCCTGATGACCGCGTTCCCGACCCTAACTGCTACCCACGAGTCCTCAGCGAAGGGTTCTATCGTGCCGCCCACCACTATGTTGGGTCTGAAGTTGGCCATGGGGACGGGCTGGTCTAGGCGGCTGTTGAGGTCATCCAGGGAAGTCACGGTCGTTAGATGGAAGGCGGCAGTGTCTTGATAGGACAACTGTTATGGTAGATGGGAAATGAATAATTATATCTGTGACAGGGCAAACATATTTTTGACCGGAAAAGTAATTTTGTGACAAGCAGCACTATTGATTTTATTGGAATAATAAAGTGACATTGGTGGCTATATAAAGTTGTAACCGATTAGTGATGGATAAGATTGTAACGGAAGAGAGGGGGAATATAATTGACAATATAAAACTATTTGTGATGGGAAACATTAAAAACTTTGTTCCTGAAAGAGAAAGGAGGCGGAAGAAACACAAATTAGTTCAAAGCTGATGAAAAACTTTCGTCGTCACTTGAGAATAGTCTCTTATATTCAGATTGGAGGGCGGATTATTTTTCTAAAAACTGCACTAAGAATAAGCAGATTATTTGAGTATACGAGTAATAGGAGGTTTGTAGGATAGTTGGGAGGAACCAGTAGCATTTATTTTGACTTGCTTATAAACCCTGCCCTACTCGAAGACTGGAAATTATTGCCCCAGGCCGCAGCTATTCACCGAGTCAGAATCCTTGATGCGGGGGAAGGTGTAATAAGTCAGTTTCCGTGGAGGTCGTCTCTCCATCACACCACCTTTGTAGATGAGTCGCACTCTAGTCTCCCCTTTGTACAGCACGGCAGTCAGCCACTGGGCCACCATGTCCCCGCAGTCCACACCTCTCACAGACTCGCCCCATACTCTGCCAAATCAGACATAAAACAAGGTTAAGGAGATAATATATTCTAGATGCAGCTTTGCATTGAATCACAGGACACCATCCCAGTTTAGGATGAATAACCCGACATTAACCCACTTAGCTAATGCTAAGACAACACTGTCAGTGCCAAGATTGGTATGATCGATTCATACCAATCAAATGACTACGTGTACGGTCGCAGCAGATAGTCTAAGACCAGTGTGTGATGAAAGGCGCGATCAGCTGTTTCGAACTGTGAACAGGTGGATTCGTTGCTTCAGTTAAACGCATGATGTTAGTATGGGTATAAATGTTTTTAAAATCCATACGCTCCATCACTGCCTGATTTAGGAATATTAGCCGCGATAATACGTCATGGCAAGGAGAGAGAGAGAGAGAGAGAGAGAGAGAGAGAGAGAGAGAGAGAGAGAGAGGCGGTGAGGAGGAAGATGTAAACTGAGAGAAAATATAACCAGTAACCCCTATCTATATTGGGCTGCCAACTCAGCTTCCGAATCGGGTTTGTCACGGACAACCATTAAAAGATTACCTTTAATCACAAACTGTTATTATTATCAACACAGCTACCCTAGTATGCGTTCGAGTTGTTTTTATTAAGGGTTGTTACGACCTTGGATTTTAGTATCCATCATTGTTAAGTATGTCAAGAGTCAGTGAAGCTGGGGTTGGAGCAGTTGTGTGTATGACCTGGTGTTTCATATCTCAGAGCTAGTGAAGCTCTAAGTTTACCTGGTAGGCATAGTGTTGGTGTTAGGCAGTAGGACTCTTCCCTCCAACAGTGTAACATCTCTCTCCTGGAACTCCACAACTGGTGAGATGGACGCTTTATTTATATATTCGGGATTGTCCACAGCTTTATAGGATTAAGTGTATAGGATTAAGTGTATAGGATTAAGTGTATAGGTTTAAGTAGTTAAGATATTATGTGTTTAATGAACGATTCACTGGTGAGTGAGATTCTGTTTAATTCTTTGTTTCTATTTCCGTTGTGCATATTTGTGGTTATATTACAATATATTTATAAATTAACTAAAGTATTTTGTGTATATCCCATAACGTCTAGTCACGCCGACTGAATCTGGAGACACGTAGTGTTGCGTTAGAGTCGGTCGTAACAGGGTGCAAGGTTCAAAGAATAGAATACAAGGTTAACCCGCGTAGGCCTTAAAATGGTCCAGTCCGCGCATGACTTGTCATGGCTGAATCGAGTGAGGGTCCAGGGGATGAAGTCAGGTCACTCTATTCTCAACCTCACCTGCCTTCACATCACTGGAGCTCTCTCACTACGCGCTGACATGGCCAAGTGTTCGATGAGAGGATGCAAGTCAAATCAGAGGGAGAAAGAAAATGAGGCTATCAAGTTTCATCGCTTCCCAAAATGTGAGGATATACAACAAAAGTGGATTGCTGCATGCATGAGCGAGACTTGTATAAATGTTAAAAATGCAAGGATGTGCAGCCTTCATTTTAAATCGAGTGATTACAAGAGAAATCTAATGTACGAGCTCTTGAATCTGCCAGTCCCGGCCAAACTGTGTTCTTTAGTGGATGATGCAGTACCTACTCTCAGACTATGTACACTGAAAGGTAAGCATACAATCTATCAAAATTCAATGTGTATCTGTGTATCTGTAATAGTAGTAGTAGCATTAATAGTGGTACTATAGTACTAGTAGTAAGTAATAGTAATTGCTGTGAACATAAATCATTTAATAGTATTATTAATGTGCTTGTCATTTGGAGGAATAGTAGTAGTGATGCATGGTAATAGTATTATATAGTGATAGTAGTAGCAGTGAATCATTTAATAATATTATTAATAGTAATGTGAATGTGTAGTAATGATATTTGTACTACTACTAGTAGTAGTAGCATTAATAGTGGTACTACTACTAGTAGTAGTCGTAATGACTAGGAGTAAATAGTAGTAATAGCATTAAACTTAAAGCATTTTCTTCTGTTTGACAGAGAATAGTGATATTGATCGCCAGGAACATAATAGGGAAGCAACGAACAGGGAAGTTCTGCAAGAAATTGTTGCAATTCATCCCCGTGAAAGAGAATCTAATATCCTGGATGAAGCAGTCCCTACTACCAGACTATCTACACTAAAAGGTAAGCATACAATCTATCAGAATTGAATTGAATGTTCAGAAAAAGTAATTTATTTCCCAGTGTAGTGTGGAAAGTTTCAGAACGCCACTATTGTGATATCAAGTATAAGATGGCACTATGGTGAGATGTAATATTTAGTGGAAGGACCTTCATAAGGTTCCAGAATAACCTCTAAAATTATTATAATAAATGCATACATGAAAAAAATTGTGTGAAAGTCTAACATACTATACAAGATAGGGTGTGGCAGTATTCTATTAATCCGGCATGGGCCGTGACAGGAGAAGAGGGCTAGAATAAAATTACTCCACCAATTTTAGGATTAAATGTAGTTCGCACCTAAATGTCGGTCAGTAATTATCTGTACTTATCCATCTACATGTACTTGTCCCTGTACAAGGAGAAGTACAAGCACAAGCACATGTGCTTGTCATTGGGAGGAATAGTAGTAGTGATGCATGGTAATAGTATTATAGTGATAGTAGTAGCAGTGAATCATTTAATATTATTAATAGTAATGTGAATGTGTGGTAATGATATTGGTACTATTACTAGTAGTAGTCGTGAGGACTAGTAGTAAATAAGTAGTAAAGTAGTAAGTAGTAAAAACTTATAGCATTATATTCTGCTTTACAGAGAACACTGATGTTCATCACCTTGAAGAGGAACTGATGATTGTTAAGAAGGAAAGGGATGAATTACTTAAAGAAAAAGAAGCAATGAATGATGCAATGAAGAACTTGAAAAAAGAGATGCAGACACTTGTTACCAGGACCAGGTTTGCTTTAAGTAAATATTTTTCTATATTGATCATGTGTTAAAGGGAACTCCTATAACACGTTGGAATGATGAGGACATCAGTAAAGCAATAACATTACGTAGTTTGAGTCCTAAAGCTTATACATTTCTGAGGCATACATGTAATTTCCCTTATCCTTCTAAAACAACATTAAACAGGTGGGTATCAAAGATTGATGTAGAACCTGGGGTACTGACAACAATTTTAAACTTGCTGAAGGGTAAAGGTAAGGATATGACTGAAGCAGATCGTTTATGTATTTTGTCTTTTGATGAATGCAGTATTGCACATGAGTGGGCATATGATAAGGGGACTGACATTTTGTATGGCCCAAAAAGCAAGGTTCAGTGTGTAATGATTCGTGGGTTAGTGAAGTCATGGAAACAATTAATATTCTATAGATTTGATTGTAATATGACTAAGGATATTCTCTTTGACCTCATAGAGGGGATTGAAGGATCTGGATTTGGTGTTGTTGGGATGGTTAATGATCTTTGTCCCACCAATATAAAGTTATGGAACAGTTTGGGTGTAGGAATAGAAAACACATCATTCAAAAATCCAGCTGCCTCTGATAGAGATGTGTATGTTTTTGCCGACGCTCCTCATCGCATTAAGTTAATTAGAAATAATTTTCTTGATTCAGGGTTTCAACTTCCTAACGGAAAACATGTTCTCAGTGACTGTGTTAGAGAACTTGTGATGAGGAGTGTCAGTGACCTGAAAACTGCACCTCGTTTATCACAAAATCATATCTGTGTTCAAGGAGCTAAAAGAATGAATGTAAAGCTTGCTGCTCAATTATTATCTGAGACGACTGCTAAGTCTTTAAAGTATTTTGGAGATAAAGGATTGTTGCACAGCAAAGACTGGGACGACACTAGCCAATTCATTCACCTTTGTGACAGATGGTTTGATCTCATGAATTCTAGAGTACCCTTTGATAGTAAAATCTCAAGACATGCATATGGCCTTCATCTTGAACAACAAAATGAGACACTCAACCACATGAAAGATATTGCAAAGAACATGAAAGTCATTGGCCGAAAATGTTTATATCAGTTTCAGAAAGGGCTCATTGTGTCATCGCAGTCTCTGCAGTAACTTTTTAAAATGGTCAAGGAAAAGTACAGTCTTTCTTATATACTAACATACAGGTTAAATAAAGATTTGTTGGAGCATCTATTTGCTAGTCTCAGACAAATGGGTGCTTGCTATGATCATCCATCACCTGTTGCATTTAAGCAAAGAGTAAAGTTGCATATACTTGGGAAAGAAAGTGATCTGATTGCGGAGAATTGTAATATTGAGAAGGTAAGTAATGATGTGTCTATGTTAAGTAATTTTTCACAGTGCTCTAGTTTCAGTGTGCCAGCAGAAGATGGTGGTGATGAGGCAGCATTACAACAGGAATTATGTATGTCTGCCATGATGTTTGCTTCACTTGATCCCTACCAGATGGAGAGTAATGACAATATAGATGACATTGATGATGACGTTCCTGTATCCTTAGAACTGGAAAGTGAAATTAAAAGTGAAGGACTGCGTTGTCTTGGAGGATATATAGCCTTTAATTAAATTTCCACAATTCCAGTTCCTTGGTTCTCATGAAAAGGCAGGGGAAGGCACATGGAATGAGGCAGCTAGTCATAGCAAAGCCCTAATGACACCCAGTGATTTCTTCTTTGATGAACTTCACAAAATGGAAAGTATTTTTTTATGTTATGGACAGAAATCACTGAAACCTGGGGAAGGCTTTACAAAGCATTTGATTAAGTTTATTTCTGAAAGTAGTAATTTACCAGAGAAGGTTATTACCTTATTTGTTAGATGTAGAATGTTTTTTTAGAATTCGTGTGCTCAACAGAGATATAAAATCTTCCAAAAGTATGAAGAGAAAGTATGCAAAGTTAATCCAGTAGGTACTGTACTATGGAGAATATCGTGGATATAGTATATTTATTGTTAATTAATAGGCCTAGATATTGTATAGAGAAAACGAACAACTAAAGAAGAACACTGTAAGTCTGGTAACTTCTAGGGTCTCTCAAACTTGGCTACAGGGAGTTTGGTGGTGCCAAATGAAACCCTCTTTATATAATTGTATGTATATGTTTGATACATTTACATATATTTATATAATGGTAATTTCTTGAACCCATTTAGAGGGATAGCGGGGACCAGGTACCAGAGGGGCTATGTGAGAAAGCACAATATTTATATATTTTTATTTTTATTTAGCATAGTTTAATTGCACAACTACTAAAATATATTTCAATAAAATTTATTAAACAACTACATAATTTATTTACAACTGAGGAATTCCTTTATGTAGAGAGAGAGAGAGAGTGAAAGAAAAATTATATTATAGTCTGGAACATACGAGTTTGACATAGTTTGGCCTTTCCATCCCGTACTTCAATTTTCTTTCATCTAATTTCCTTGCTCTCCCTTCATCCCAACCCCCGAATACCAAGTGACGTCACGACCATGCGCAGTTCCCACGAGCGGGTTAACCTTGTATTCTTTAAACCTTGACAGGGTGTTCAGAATGACGCATTAGCGAGGTCAAGTTGGATTATTCTTCCTTGTATGGGAAAATATTAAATAAAAAATGGGAAATTTATTTCTATATGAAACAGGACTTTGTAAAATTCTTTCTGTTTCCATGGAATGGGATTACTTGCCGCATGTCAGAGAGCCTACAAGTAAGTTTGAACGATACCTAAGGGTTCTGGCTTTGCTGCACATAATGTAGAAAAATATTATAGCTTATGATATCACCAAATTGTTACAATATCAAACGTACTTGCTCTCTATGGTTCTGGATTGTTTGATGGTACTCTGGAGGTCAACCTTTATAGCGTCGTGACCGTGTGCGTGGAGGGTGAGTGTATGGTCGTCCCCTAGGGTAATTTTGACTCCCAATAAGGCCCCTGCCTGGCGTCCCGTGATGAAGGTTCCATTTTCCTCCGTCACCACCATGAAAGACCTGCAGTCATTTGTGTGGCTGATAATTGTCTAAAATTGTAATGATAATCTTAGTTTAGTATTTCAAATCCGTTGTTGTAAGGAAGTGTAAAATGGAGAATCCTAAGGGAGAATACTGGCATTTGAATTAAAAGCATTGGTAAAAGCTAAATGTGGCTACAAGAATTGACAAAGTAAGAAATACTGATACTGAAAGGTGTGGTGTGAACAAATTATTTGATCAAAGAGTAGAGGAAAGTGTTCTGAGATGGTATGGGCACGTGGAAGGAATGGATTATACAAGTGTTGTGATATGATTTTGAGGGATAAAAATGGAGGGGAAAACCTAAAAGATGGTAGGTTATGGTGAATGATTATGTAATAGCAATTGGATTATGAATATAGATTTGTAAGAGAACTTGTGTATGAAACACAAATGTGGAAGAGATTAGCTAGGAAGAGTTATGATAGGGATGACAACTTAGTTTAACTTGACAGTTCTTGGAACGGACCCTTGCACCAAGGTAAATTGAAATTACTTTTGTGAGGAGTTGAAAGTTTCGTTGGCTTGAGAGGGGGAGAGAATGAAAGAGTGACTCAATTCACTTGGCATTTCTGTTCCACACTTAGCATTCTGATTACATAGCCAGAAATACGAGGCGAGCTATTTTTTTTATAGCCCATCTCTTATTTCAGGCTATGTTGTAACAATACTCTTGCCATTTTCACTCAATAAATATTAGAATACCTTTTAAGAGTGCCTAGTTGACAGGGTGTGCACAGAGAACTAGTGCTGTATCTATAACTCCAAGTAACTATGTATTCCTGTGTAATTATTTATAATTAGGTGATTGTCCATAGGAAGCTCCTTAATACTTTTTGTAACTTTCTGTAACTATAATTAATTTTTTGCAACTCATTGTAACCATGTAACTGGACGTAACTGACCTGTCCTGGAGTGGCCCCGCTGTCAGACCGTTGAGGGTGAGCTGGGCGTTCTGGACACTGACTCCGTAAGCAGACTTGATCGGGTACATGATGAGGGAAGCCACTTCACCCACCTCCTCCCACCTGACCGTACACTTAACAAATTTTAGTCTCTATTTATGTCATCCAGCAGATCATGCATAACTGAATCTTATAATTATACCTCTCCACACATACAGTAACTTCACCATTGTTTCTATGTACTTTTAATATGTTATTGCTTTAATTTGTGTGTGCCTGTTTACTGGAAGTTAGAAGTTTGCTCTTAAACAAAATATGAGAAAAATATACAGCTCACTATTAGACAAAACGGTCAGATATATACTAAAGTCACCCCTATGAGAATAGAAACTTTTATCCGCAATAGTACACCACTCCATCACCTGGGGAGGAATCCCCGCGCTGACCATTATAAGGGGAATCTCACTAAAATTGACTTTCTAACAATCTTATCACACTCCAACTCTACCTGTCCTCACTAATACCTGAAGAGGGCTACATGATGTAACCGAAAAGTCGTATATCTTTTTCAATAAATTACAACAAATAAATGTGGGTTTTTCACTAGACTTCTGCATGGGGAAGAGTAAAGGCGGAGGTGGTGGTGGAGGTGGTGGGGAGGGAGGTCGCGGGGGAGTATACATTCGGGGGTGAGAGAGGGTGTGTGTTGGGGGTGCTTGAGGAGAGGTATAGGGAGGAAATGAGAGCAAAAAGGGGTGGAGATAGCCAAGTTGCCGTTAAGGCTGACAAACTATATATAATAACAGAAATGATGACAGAATGAAGCTAATGACAATTGCAATATTTACATTGGAAACATGGCAACAAATAAGATCAAACAAATATACTGTCCGACACTTGCTGCCCTGCTGGGGCCTGACACTGACACTTGATGTGGTTTGTCGAAACTTGCTGTACCATCAGATTTAGGAGGAACTTTTTTTTCCTCGTTTTGGTGGATTTAAGTACCGATAGGTCATAATGTAAATATGTGTCTGTATTTTTGTACTTCATTCTGTTATGTTTTCGTGCAGTGTGTGTATTTGAGGTTGTAGTCATTGGATTTTCATGGGTCCCTCCTACCCTTAGGTATTGTTGTCTGCCTGTTGATTGACGCCACACCGCAATGAATTAAAAAAAATGTGAGCGCAAGAACAAACGGTGCGGGATGATAGTCCAATTTCGAGACAGAGGTATGGGTGGGAGAGCGAAGGAGTGTAGAAGAGAGATGTGAAGATAAAAAAATAAAAAAATACAATCCTGCATCTTTAAAATTGACGCGTGAACAGTGTGGTTAAATATCGTTTAGAGTGATGCATGGTATCACCGATAAAGGTCTATAATCTATATCATAAGGAATTTTTATATTGTTATCTTGTAGAGGTTATATTCTTATCAGGTGATGATGAAAAGTAATCCACTGAATTCATATCACTCCGAGAAATTCCTTATAATCGCCTGAGACTTCTGGAGGTTTGAATCCTGAACACAGTGTTTGTTTACCCAAGCAGAAAGCAACTCATTAGTGCATTCGACTGCCAAGGTCACCCCAATCAATCAGATGAGAATTAGATTGTTTACCCATGTGCTTGGGTATTATTGTTGTTATTATTAGAAAACACCCTCTCCCAGGTCAGAACAACCCTATAGTGTGAGAACGAACTGATCAGCTATGAGACAGTCACCTTACGCGCTTCCCTACCAAGAGATCTAGCAAATATTAAGGATAAACGCCCGAGGCCAGAATTACCCTATATATGGCCTACGGGACGTGAGGAGCATACATAATGAGCTGTAATAATGAAGGTTAAATGGCGGCTGGGGAAAGAAGTGAATAACTTACTCACATACAGCTGCTGTCTGTGTAAAGGGTTTTTATCTGACCCTGAATAAAGAATGGCTCTCAAGGTGGGGTGGCACAACCTTCACAACACAGGGACAGGGTGAACTCAATGGCTTTTCGTCTCATCAATTGTACCCCGCTTATTGATTCACTACAATCTCTTTCTCTTCGCTGCCAAGTTACATCATTAACTCTCTCACTCCTATCATTATTACACAGGCCACTGCTACTTTGAACTCTCTCAATATATGTTGCCGCCAGGGGGACGGTAGAAAAAAACAAACAAAAAAACTTGTATAAATAGGAGTAGAGTGGTAGTGGACGCTGGTGGCTGTGTGTTGTTTGTGTACTGTATAGCTGATTCTGCACTAAGAGGCGAAATCCACATGTGGCTGGGACGGAGAGAGGAGATAGGATAGAGAGTCTGCAACACACAGTCAACCAATGAACAACAGATCACCAGTCCTCTACAATGAAATTATTCATACGACCCGCCACAAGTAAGTTGGTGAGTAAGACACAGAAGATGTAATATACCTGGATAAACAAGGAATTATATATTAGATTCAAACTCAATATTTCTGTAAATACGATGATATAACCTATAGTGTTAGTGATTAACTAGACCATAGCACGGAAGTGAAGTACGTGTAATTAAGTATTTATTTGGGTGTTTTTTGTGACGAAAATGTCCTTTGTCCCCCCTCGTGTACGTCCACTTTCCGTGTGTGAATTCCTGGCACTGTAGGTAGGTGGTCACATAACAATTTGTATAGCCCGACTGATAAACAGAGTCTCTTCATTTAGATATATAGATGTTTACTGACCGTGATTATTGACTCCTATATGTTCTTGCCTGACAGGTTCGACCGAAAAATCAAAATAAAGAATTATCGAGTCAATGTGAAGGTCGTTTATTAAACTTAACCTAAGGAGCCGGCTAAAATGTATGTTTCCTTCTGGAGGAAGCCAAAGGGTTACTAAGCCGCACAACAGTCGGCCTCAGGAAGTCGTACACATAGCATTGGTTTTAAGAGCGTGTCTTTATTCTGCACATAATGTAGGAATTATTCTGTTGACTGATTCAAGTATTAGCCAGATAACATTACTAGAAAGATTTAGTGTTAGGAAATAAATGCACTAAATTTTATAGTTGTTACGAATCCTTGATGTTACAGTGGTGTATACGAATTCCTGAGGTCGACTGCACAGCGCCAACCTTCTGAACCACTTCAGGCTCAGATAACGGAGCGCCAGATTAAATTTCAGATTCCTATATCATTCCGAAGAGCAGCCAGGGTCATATATATATACCTTCCCTCCACCGGTGAGTGAATAACAATCAGATGGTAAAATTGTGATGAGCTAATTATGTGATGACAGTGACTCTTATCATACCAAACGACCTTCGTTCAATGTCTTATAAACAACAAGATTACAATATACATATTAAGATTGTTAATATTCGATCCTTCACAGTATCGAAACAAAATTAATTTACACTCATTACGACACCAGCAAAAATTGGCAATCCTTTCGTAACAGAAATAACCAAAAAAGTGAATTATTACAGTTAAAATATTTATCCCATTCAGGGACTAACGCCATAATATTATTTTTGAACCTCTAAATGATTTACAATGTTTGGCTCTGAATGATTTACAACATTTGGATTATATTGCTTTCCTGTGACGAGTAAATCTCTGAAATATTACATAGTGAAAAGTAGGAAGTGAGAGTACTTACTGGAGAGGCGGATCATTGAAGTACTTTCTCCACGCCCAGTACGCCGTTAGCACACCCACTCCCACACCCACACCCGCACTTAGCCTCACATTACTTTTTAGCATCCTGTGGGAAGAAGCAGTAACAGGATGGTGATCATGATGATGATTATAGTAATAGTAGTAGTAGTAGTCTGATTATGACATGATGATACAAATTATTCTAGAGAAGGAGGAAGAAGATAAAAAGAAGAAAGAGGGACACGACAATACAACAGAGAGAGAGAGAGAGAGAGAGAGAGAGAGAGAGAGAGAGAGAGAGAGAGAGAGAGAGAGAGAGATTTGATCTGAAGATGAAAAAGGACTCCCTCAGCCCAGAAGAGCCTGTACGCCGAGGAAGAAGGTGAGAGGGAGGTGGGAAGCACCTACGAAATAATTCTAAGGGAGGGATCAATAGTTGGAAAACTATAAGAGATAGAGCGAGAGAGAGAGAGAGAGAGCGAGAGTAGGAGAGAGAGCGAGAGTAGGAGAGAGAGCGAGAGTAGGAGAGAGAGCGAGAGTATGAGAGAGAACGAGAGTAGGAGAGAGAACGAGAGTAGGGGAGAGAGCGAGAGAGAGGAGAGAGAGCGAGAGAGAGGAGAGACAACGAGAGTAGGGGAGGGAGCGAGAGGAGGAGAGAGAGCACTGCCACACCTCACCTCACAACACCTTCAATATCACTGACACAGACACTGGACTAAGAAGTGTACACCATACTAACCAACTGGCAACTCTAGCGACAACCTAACATTTACATGGTATGATAGCAGTATTATCTAAGTGATAAGTGGATGGACAGTTGTTGTCTGAGATGAGCTGGTCAATAAGTGAAACATGAGTAAAGGAATCAGAGGCTTATTGTACATTACACTCCCAACATCACAGGCTCCATAGAGGGATAATTGGATGCACATGAATTAGTTTCTACTTAACCCTCCGGTATGTGGTACCAGACAAATTTATTTTTTTTATATGATATAATCTGCTCGGATGTTTCTCAGCTGAAAATCCAGAATCTTTGATGAGTTATCTAGGTAATAATATCTCATTATTAACATAAAATTAACGAACAGCTTAAACATCAACTATGATTGAATATATATACAAAAAACAATAACCACTTTTATTTTAAGTTGCACACAAACAGCTGAAAAATATCGAGACATAGATAACTGTATACCTGGATTTAACATGGGCGAGGAAAGCCGCCTGGATGATGCAATAATGTTCCCAGTTGTAGGACAGCACAAGCTCTCACCCTGTATACACACTCACACACTTCATACTTATACGTTTATCAGTTTTTTACTAAGAGAGAGAGAGAGAGAGAGAGAGAGAGAGAGAGAGAGAGAGAGAGAGAGAGAGAGAGAGAGAGAGAGAGAATCTGTATTACATTATAATAATGTGTGTAGTAGGTATATAAAAATAGTTGTGTAAGTAGGTATGATGGCTATGAAAATTGGTATGCATGTACGGTATGTTATAATGTAAATAGGGTTGTAATATAATGTAAATAGGTATGTGTATATAGATACGTGAGTAATGTACTGTACACACAAACATATACGTATTGTCATAACTATTTAACTGCATACATACATACCTACAAACATACTGTACTTACATGTTTATCTATTCATATATACCTATTTACATATCTAATTATTACATGCATACCATCCTACATTTACTTCCATACATACCTACAAACATACTTACATGTTTACCTATTCATATACACCGATTTACATATCTAATTAATTGCATGCATACCAAGCTACGTCCAGTACAGTACGTAATTAAAACAACTTACATAATAGTGCATAAGTACAGTTTAGGACAGATCAAATGACCACACCTCATCTACTAGACTCCGTAACTAGAAACTGTAAGTGGTAACAGGTGAAAGTGGAGGGAAGGAGGTTATGAGTATTATTATGATTTATTTATAGATGCAATTAGGCGTCAGGCGGCACAATAGCAATGGTTATATACCGCCCAATATAAAATGGTCATCTGCATCATTAATAGAATATGTACAAATATTAAATCATTTTTGCTACTTCGAAAGGGAGAAGCGGCATGAATAACCTACTTAAGTGAAGGGCAGTGAGTGAAGAAGCAAGTGAAGGGCAGTGAGTGAAGAAGCAAGTGAAGGACAGTGAGTGAGTGAAGGAAGAAGTGCGAGGTAAGCAGTCAGGTAAGGACAACACTCTGTAGCCTCATACCACCTAGCAACAGTCAGACAGTGGTACAGTATTACATCGTCCTACCTACCACCACCTACCACCTCGGGACAGGCAGGGAGGGTTATTGCGTCACCCTACCACCCGTTATCACTCACCCAGCACTACCACTACCATCATCTACCACCTACTTACCAACAAGGAAGGACGTAGGCATGGTATGGTAGTACGTCACCACAGCTACTATACTCATTCACAAGTATAGTAGTCTATGGAGGTGAATACTTCAACTTCAACTACCCAGGGATTTACGACTACAGCAACTCATCATGATTATCTTCAATGCATCTACACAAGGACAAGGACGAAGGCTTGGTAATTAGACAGCGTCATCACGACTACTGGAATACAAACCAACTAATTATTAATGTTTATTTCACGACTCATGGTCAGTAGCTAGGTACAGTTGACTCCAATTCCGCGTTTACCACTTTGCGTTGCCAATGTCCAGCCACCCAGTATCTGTGTCCCGAACCACGCGTGATCATGATGTGAACCACTGACCAAGTGAGATGGAAAAGGGGGTTGGATTGGAGAGGGAAAGTTTCAACAGTGATAGAGTATTATTATTGGAAAGGGAGAGAATTATTACAGTAAACACCTGAAACTATTGAGTATTCGTCTGTTATATACAGAAAATTCACCTGTATAACGTTACATTTCAAGGGATTTGCTATAAATTGCATAATGAATACAGAATTTATGTAGCAATGCTATACACGCACACACTCAGTCATTAACTCATGCACACACCTGCACACATTCAAGCATTAACTCATTCACACTCACACACACACATTCCATCATTAATTGATTCACACACACACATTCAATTATTAACTCAATCACACACACACACAAACACCACACACATATTGTTTAATCGTTAACTCAAGCACACACACACTCAGTTTAATTTCAAATTGCCCCATTTGAGTATGCCCTATCTTGGAAATGGGGCATTTACTCCGTAAATATTGAAAGAATTACCGTTATTGCGTACGCCAATATGATTATTATTATTTGTGAGTCCTGTAATAATTCTTACCCTGCCGGTATACTAGGAATGGGATGGAAAATAATAAATAACTCGTAAAAGTTGTGTTCGTGCACCACCGATTCACGAATACAAGTTTGTTATTGCTATTTTGTTATTGCTAATTTTGTTATTGCTAATTTTGTTACGATTGACAATAAACGATAAACGGTTTAATGTGTTCTTACCGATATAAATGTGAGAATTCACACGCTGATTTACCAATTAAACACAATTATTCAGCTTTCTTCCCTCGCATAGTCAGGCAGTATAAGCGTCTCCTAATAAGAAAGATAAAGGAGTGACTTTCATTTTTAAGTATGATATGGAATTATGGATGTGCTGCTTGTAATCCAAATATAATGGATGAGTTTGAGCATCATGAGGTAAATGAAGAGGACCACATTGGACCTGGATGACACTAATACGAGAAGGATAGAGATAGAGAAGAGGAACAGTAACCATGAAGGAAACACAAAGTGAGATAGGACAGTAGAAGAAGTTAAATAGAACTGCTGGTGTTCACAGGGGAGCCAAACCTTTCAAGAGTCCTACCATATCTAATATATTACCAGGTGATCTCGTGTTAGCCTTTCTACCTATTCCTAAGAAACCATTGCAAAGTAAGTTTCATGGTCCTTATGTAATCAAACAGAAAGTCAGTAATGTGAACTATGTGATTAAAACACCTGATAGATGAAAATCTGAGAGATTGATACATGTAAATCTGATCAAACTCTATGTTATTCGTGACTCTAATCAAGATGTCTCTGTATTGAACTTTGAGGAAACACCCAATATAAGTGTAGATGAACAGGATGATATCTTAGTGGCTACGGACATGAAATTACAAAACTCTGATATATTGGCTAATCCTCAGGTGAAATTTCAGCACTTGACACCTGACCAGAGGGAGGGGATGGTATGTCTGTTAACGGAGTTTCCGCAGTTGTTTGGTGATGTTCCCCTACAGTGTCCTTTGGTAGAGCATGATGTGGAGTTGGTTAGCGGTGCTCGGCCAATTAAACAACATCCCTACCGTGTCAGCCCATGGAAGAGTGAGGCCCTGCGGAAGGAGGTACAGTTCTTGATGGACCATGGTCTGGTGGAAAAGAGTGATAGTGCGTGGACGTCACCATTCCTACTTGTGGACAAGCCTGATGGGTCATTTCGCATGTGTATTGATTATCGCCAAGTAAATCAGTTGACCTGTCAGGAATGCTATCCACTCCCTCGGATAGACGACCTAATTGATCAGCTGGGGGAGGACAAGTATATCACCAAAGTGGACCTACTACGAGGGTATTACCAAGTGTGTCTGACTAAACGAGCTAAGCAAATCTCAGCCTTCGTGACCCCTGATGGATTATACGCCTATACTGTAATGCCGTTTGGTATGGTCAACGCACCCGCAACCTTCCAACGCCTGATTCATCGTGTAACTGAAGGTCTGATCGGTGTACAGTCTTATTTAGACGATCTGATTGTGTACAGCCAAACCTGGGAGGATCATCAACTACAACTGCGTGCCCTTCTCTACAATTTAGCTGAAGCACAACTCACAGTGAACTTGACTAAGAGTGAGTTTTCCCACGCAAAAGTAGTGTTTTTGGGTCACGTCGTCGGACAAGGAGATGTAGTGAGATATGTGTATGTAAATTATTAATGTATTGGCATAATTATTATTGTAGTGAGACATGTAAATGATTAATGTATTGGCATAATTTATTAGTGTGTAATGAAACAAGGATTGTATATAAAATAAGTGTAATTTTATATTGTGTAATTGTATATAATTATAATAGCCTATGTCATGTGTTAAATTACTTGATTGTCATGAGTTGTGGTTCCAATAATGTTTTGGTAGGTTCATCAACTCTGCTACATACTGAGGTCGCCATCGACGCCATGTTTGTCTCAGTCGACTGGCAGCTCAGCTAATGTTAACACCTAGTGTCTGTCACTCTATTCTTAATTCTTTCTTCTGGAATTTAGGTAAGCATTTATATGTTCTTTGTGTATCAATGATAAGGTTGATTATATAATATGTATTTAATGTGTGGACAGTGATAAGTTGTATTAATTGCTAGTATTAAGGAGTTCTTGTTAGAACTTGGGTGTGTAACCGGCAGACCTAGATAGGGAATGTTTGACCCTTACATTTATATTCAATTGTTGTATAGTATTGTGTTGTATATTTAATGTATATATATATGTATGCAAGGTGTCTGGGGAAATGTATTTATTGTTATGATTGTCTGCAGGCCTCTTTCTCTTATTGTTTGACTACCTGCCGGCTGTCCAGCCCCACTGATGTTCACTCACTGTCAACTCGCCAATACATACACCACTGCAACTAGACGGCTGTTTCCATACTCCCTACTTCCCACAGAGATGTCGGCCCAGTCTCTGCCAAAGTGGAGGCTATTGCATCGCTGCATGTACCACAGGACCAAAAGGCATTGCTGCGTTATCTTGGAATGACTGGATACTACAGACGTTTTGTGCCCAACTTTGCTGACGTATCTGCTCCTCTAACCGACCTCGTCAGCACCAAGAAAATTTTGTGTGGACCCAAGAGTGCCAGGACTCTTTTGTGAAAATCCGTGCCCTCCTTACAAATTCGCCCATTTTGAAATCACCTCAGTTCAATAAGTCATTTGTCTTGCAAATTGACGCCAGTGATGTGGGAGTAGGGGCAGTACTACTACAGTATAGTGATGATGATGATGTGCTACACCCTGTTTGCTATGCCTCAACTAAACTCAAATCCCATCATAAAAATTATAGTACAATTGAAAAAGAGTTCTATGCTATGATATATGCTATTGAAAAGTTTAATGTGTATCTGAATGGTTCTAGTTTCCCCATTGACATCTATACACTGATCACAACCCCCTCAAATGTTTGCATAAAATGAAAAACTCAAGCCAACGTATTATGAGATGGGCATTAACGTTACAACCATATAAAATAAACATTCTTCACATCAAGGGGAAGAACAATGTGAAAGCAGACATGTTATCTAGGGGCTTGAACTCAGTGTAGACTTATATTTTGCATGTTTATATATATTTACTTATGTAGTGTTGATGTGAAGTAAAATAATGATTATTACATTTAATATATTTGTTATTGGTGACGTATTGTCCAATGACTAATGGAAATTACCTTTGTGTTATATATGTTGCAAAACATTATTGGTGGTAGTTAAGATTATTACATTACAATGTTATTCAATTATTGTGGAAAATTAATATTTTTTGTGTAATATATATATATATATATATATATATTTCTCTCTTTAGATTCATTGTGCTTCTCTCATAGGTCTCTTAAAGGGGGAGGTGTTACAGATCCACCCAAATCAGCCAAACTAGCATTAGTTCAAACCACAGGTTTACACGACGACCTGAATACTGAGATTTTCATTTGTTTATTCATTCGTATATTCATAATAATTCACGAATATATTTCATGAATATTTACGTCCTTATTATATTCCTTTTTTTTTTCATTTATTTACTAAATATATATTAAATATTATATGAAATTATTATATAATGAAATAGTATAAATTTAACTTATTAAATCGAGAGTGGTTGAGTCGACACTGTGCGATATTCTCTGACTAGTCAGCAACAGCCGGCCACCAAGTCCCGGGAGGCAGTTCACCTCCAGCTTTTGGCCTGTCACCGTGGTTTTCCTGTCGACCTGAGTTCTTGTTAATTTATATTTGTGCAGCCTTGTGTGACCCTCTCTCGTATTTGATAAGTATATACTATCTTTCTTGTGCCTAATTTGTTACTTGTGTAGTGTTAGTGATTGTATATAATGTAAATTATATATTTGTAAATAAGAGTTAATATTTTCATATTACGTTTCATACCCTCGACAACCGTAACACTGTAGTGAGTGATTCGTATCAAGGTATAGGTATTCAATTGTATTATTTTATAAATAATAATTGAGGGCCAGCAGCAAACATTCCCGTGGTGCCCCTGTTAATCTTCGGAGATCAATTGTTGCACAACGCACAAAGCCGTTCTTAAATAAGAGTAATAAAAAGGAAGCAAATGACACTGCCCTAAAGTGGATACGGTGTTGGTGCGACAACGTAATATTATTATGATGATGATTATAATAAGTACAATAACAAAGTAGAACTACACTATTTTTAAGTTTGTCAAAATAATAAAACACATATTTAAGCAGACAGGATGTGGAGATTGAGAACTATACCTTCCACTTATCCCCCTTTCTGACTCTCCCTCTCACCAGTGAATGCTTCAAATGAAGCTCACAACTCATGGTTCGGGAATACTATCTTGGCTAGAGTTGACAACACTGTGGTGGCTACCGTCCGTTTACCTACCCTCTCTGACTCTGACTTCCACGGAGGGGGTACAGAAACTTTGGTGCGTGGCAGTACCTTAGCATGATCAACAGAGTCTATAAGACTCTGGAGCCTTCAGGTCATCCACAATCTCCAGCCTCCTGGTGGATGCTGATGAGCCACCTCTTGATCTCAGTCACCTGTCCTTGATTCTTCAAAGTTGGCATCGCATATATTGACTTCTTGACTCCCTTCTAGTTTCCTGACTCCTTTCTAGTGTTCCGGCACTGGACATAGGTTTCATCAAGCCCGTTACCGTGGCACAGGTCAACTGCTACTCAAGGTAAAAGGAAAAGTAAGGTAGTTTCACATCGAAGGAGGGTGTAGCGAAAATGTAAGGGTGAGAGTACCTCTCTTTCCTTTTACCTTGCTGCTACTCACACACACACACACACGTCATGACTTCCGAACTGGCACTCAAACCACAGAGGGAAAGAAGTGATGGTGATTTCCAAATACTGCAGCTGTTATGGTGCCAGCGAAGGTGTTTTACAACGTTCGATGGCCGTATAGTGCTTGAAACTCGAATCGTAGGAGTAAATTTCTTTATTAAAAGAAAAGAAAACAAAGCAAGGTACACAGACCTCACAACACTACTATTTATGGAACCGTTTCCATAGAACCTGTTCTGTAGGTGAAAACCGATTCTATTTGCACCCTAGGGGGAAGTCTTGGTAAATTAATGATAATAAGGATCACAAAGTATGAAAGTAATGTGAACACTAAACCTTGTGAATGAAACCTTGTGTAATGATATATGTATGATTAATTATTTTTGGTCAGAACTGTCAAGAAACAACTTATAGTGACAACTGTCAGTACGCTGCTGCCACTCTTCATAATGTGTATCAAATGTTGGAAATTGTGGTTATTGACAAATCTGTGTCATCGTCAGAAAATAATTACCAGATTGTAATGACTAACTTAGAGGAACGAGCCTATCTTGTGAGGCCTAATGGTGCATCTTAGTTCATTTATGTGGCTTTCTCGCATTGCTTGCATTCCTTACCGTAGTTACATCACAACATAACACAAAGTAACACATCTCAGTACCTAAAAGCACAGGGCAACTAAACGCAACACAATAAAGTACAACACAACACAGTATGAAAAAAAGGTTATACATCACAGTTTGAAAATATCAGTACTAAGCTGGGTGCACCGACCCCTTACCAACAACGATAATAAATCTAACGTCCCCCCTCCGACCACCACCACCACCACCGATGCAGAGACACACGTTCTGCTCTCTTCCCCACACCATCACTATCAATATACCTACCTCTCTCTCTCTCTCTCTGTGTGTGTCCAATAACTTCCTTTGCACGACTAACACTATCAAAATATTACCATGGTTACACGCTTATCCCTCAGTTATTCATCTCGTCTCATCGTCCTCCTCTTTGTTTGTCACGGATATCAAGTTCCATGATCACTAACGCCACCGTATTATACCTGAAGCCCATAACCTCATACATCTCAACACTACTACTAATAATAATTCTAGCACTTCATGTATCTCTTCCACCACCTTACACAATGAGTACCACACTCCACATACACATCCACTATTACCATCTTTATCCACCACCACCTACCACCACAACCACCTCTACCATAAGTATCAAATCCTCTATCATTAACTACCACCAAAACAAACACCAATTTACTCAACCTCCACCACAACATAAACCTGCACTACTACCGCCGTGAGAGTTGACCCAACAGATAGCGAGCAAAGAGATTAATTTGCTCTGGAAACTCGACCCCTGTGGCCATCGTCGAACGTGCTGGGTCTGGATACCAGCAGCTGTGCGGGAAGGCAAGATTTATGTCTTGCTGGTGACGTGGAATACTGGGGATGTGGGGAAAGGGAAGAGGACAGACAATAAACACTATTACTCTGGTACTGGTGACGGAAATATATTACTAGAGATGTGGGGAGTAGATGAGGGGAGGAAATTAATAAATATAGGGCCCCGTTGACTCATATAGATTACCTACTGGATTTTGAAGGAAAGGTGGACAAGATGTGTGAATGTAAACTATAAACGCAAGGTGCTGTTGAGAGATGGAACAAAGAATAGTAAGAAACAAATACTATAACAAGACATGATGGATGGAGAGCGTCCCAAATACAATAAATCATCTCCCTCCTCCACCACCACCACACTCTCAAAGGATATCTGTTTCATTCGGCACCATTGGAAATATGAGAAATGAAACGAGAGAAGCAAAGGACAATTAATCGCATACACTGTTGACTTGTATAGACCTTAGGGTTTTGAAAGGAAAAGAGCAGGCAATTCTTTCAAAGAAATGCACAATTATCCACGGCATTGATGTAATTTGAGGCAGTGCGTTTAGTGTTGCTGTTCCTGTGACTGTACGGTGTACTGGGGAACAGATCAATGCATTTAGTTTACAATTTCAAATTCTTGAGACAAAACTCCTAACGTTGGTTATATTTACAGGCTACCTATAGGTAATTAAGCTAAATTCTTGTATACGAGTCGTATGCAAGTTAGTGATTACTGCTGATGTATGTCATAAAAATAACTGGGTGTTTTTGGTGTATCAGAGTACTATTAACATTATGTAAATCTCCGAATCTCATGATAGAAGAAAGGAGATAATTGTATGTGATTTAAAGAACAGGAAAACAGAATATTCAATTACTTTCTATCATTATACTGTATAATCCAAACCCACATAATAGCGTATGATTTACTATGTATGATTTTGTTTCTCTAAACTATGCCAAGAAACAGACGACCTAAGCAAAGCGACTGTTGTAGTTCGTTTCTTACACACACGCACAAAGCCCCCTTCCCCCCCAAACAAGCTTTCACACACACACAAACACACTCATAGGCATACATACTATATAATCATACACATACACACGTAAGCTCGCTCACTCACGCGCTAATACATATTATGCATCTTAGTTTCATTTATGTGGCTTTCTCGCATTGTTTGCACTCCCTACTTTAGTTTCATCGCAACATAACACAGAGCAACACATCTCAGTACCTAAAAGCATAGGACAACTAAACGCCACACAATAGTTTGGAGGGATTAGTAGCTTGTAGGTCACTCCTAACAAATGACCCTTTACAGCAATTTACCGAAACCATGAGTCTAACCCACCGACCCTGAGAACCAGAGCCCCAAGAGTTATAATGTGTCTGTGTTTATTATTTTCTTTTAGTAACAAATTCTCTTCATGTGTAATAATAATAATAATAATAATAATAATAATCATACGTCGAACAGGGTGGTATAAACTAAAATGAAAACTTTGTCAACACTCTAGCGGCCATTATTGGTGAGGCTGCGAGGGAAGTTGCCAAAGTTTGGATTACAGCTTCTGTCGTCCAGGGGTGAAATCCGAAGGGATGGATTAGCGATGTGTTGGTAATTCCAACATACAACTTACTTACTGGGTAGAAAACTATTCTCTTTTATCGAAATTAGTACTACTATAATTTTCTTTGCCCGTAACTGTGAACATAGTGACGTTAGTTTACATTTTATTTTCACATTATCAGTTGTAAGAAAATATAAACCATACGTATTTTGAAGGCTAATGAGTACAGAAAAGTTATTTGTGATTAATACTTAAATGTTCCATAGCATGAACGCACCTACATTATTTGCATTGGCATAAATTATAGGCATAATTCATTTTTCATGGCATAAATCATAGTAGTACTAATATCGATAAAAGAGATTAGTTTTCTACCCAGTAAATTGTCCAGCAGTTACCATCAACCCGGTGTAGGGAAGGATGGAGGAAACGGGAGGGTGGACGTGGAGAAGTGGGTGGAAGTGAGGGTGGAGTGTGTTTGGTAGGCAGGACTGACACCTCTTGTTTTTATTTATTTATTTTTCAATATACATCATAATTTTATAGGAAAACAGATGTATACAATAATATGTTCTTACACACTAGCTATCTAGACTGCAATAATCTGATATGCATATTTTTCTCTTACTGCCTCTGTTTATACTCGCTGCGTCTTGGTTACTACTGCATTGTCGAGCCCTGCATTTCGAAAAGTTAACTGACTAACGTAACATTAGCTTGTTACAATGCTTATCAACATCTGAACTAAAGATAAGTTGGTATTCTCGGATATAAAGTTGATACAGATTGACCTACACTCTATAGGCCTATATGTTCGAAATTCCTACACATGCAAAAGATGACTTAATGTATTTTTAACAGCTTAGGCCATACTGCTATCATGATTATGATAAGTTGATTAGCCACATCTGTGAGTGAAGCTGGTTTGGCATTCGAATGCTACGGTGATGTAGGACAATAAATATGTGTGTGTGTGTGTTTGTTGCCCACAAAAATTCCTGGACACCTCAGGATCGCCTCAACAATATTTGATCTGGTATCACTGAACCCATGTCCCGATGTACGATACCCTTTTGTTCTCCCGCTTCACTCTCCCTTCACATGACTATAGCCATTTACTTACATTGTGGCGATATTCTATGATTAGTGTGGTTTACTCCTTCATTCAGTCAAACTTTTTTTTTTTAATGTTTTGACACTGAACATAGGCTAATCAAGCCCGTTACCGTGGCCCAGGTCAACTGCTGCTCACACACACACACGTCACAACTGATGTATATTTTATACATTAAATATTAAGAGAACCGGTCCCCCCTTGTCTCTCCTTCTCTCGTCTACCTCCCCTCCTTCATCTTTTCCTCTCTTTCTCTCCACTGCTCCCTCCCTTTCCACTCTACCTGTCATGTGCCCTCCATCCTCCTCCATTTCTCTTGTTTCCTTCCTCCTCTCTTCCCTCAACATATCCTCCAACTCTCTCTATCTGTCATTCTCCCTTCATATTTCCACAGGGGCCTACTCACACTCTTCTATCCTGATCACTCTCACACTCCAAGCTTTTTACCTCGGATTGAGTTGGAATAATTTCTCTCGTATTTATTGCTTTTATCTATGAGTAGCATTTCCTAACCTCTTCCTTGTATCTAGTGGTTATTTATTTTTCTGACTTATATATACTGTACTTCTTAGCGATATGTGAGTCTGATGAGTCATGAAATCAAAGAGTTTGTTTATAACAGGGGTGGAGTCCACATTCACCCTAATCCTTATACTTTCCATCATTCCAGTCTAACAACAGGTTGGAATTTGTCTTGCCTTGCCCTTTATTTTCTTAACATAACAGTGTAAAATATTTTAAAACTCTCTCTCTCTGCTTTTGTTAATAGAGCGGCGCCACTTCAAAATTATTCTATGGTCTGCATCCCTGCCTTCCCAATAATGCTAACATCCGTTTATTTTAATTCCTGATTCATCAAGAATGTGTTAATGGAGAAGAGCTCCTTCACAAATATAATTATTCATGTTGGACTGTGTACTGCAGTTAAAACTATGAATATATTATATTCGTATACTGTAGGGGAACTGGTATTAGTTTATTACTGTTGTAGCAAAACGCAGTGGTATCAATATAGTGTTAGGCATTGTCATGATATGTTTCTTGTTGTTTCTTAAATCTATAAAATTAATACTATATTATTCCTAACTTAATTGCAACTTATTTCTTAATGTTTACACTTGTTTTTTTAATGGCTTTAAGCATATATTTACACATTAATTTGGTAATTGAGTTATATATATATATATATATATATATATATATATATATATATATATATATATATATATATATATATATATATATATATATATATATATATATATATATATATATATATATATATATATTATGATGCTAAGATGAAACGGGTGGCAGGGACTACTCGTTGACTATCAACCAGTGGCATACAGCCAAAGGTCATTAAGTCAATAGTTCCATTTTATTAAATTAACTTATATTAGGTCATAAAGTTTTATTTCCCTCAAAAAAATTATCAGTTTATTAATGATAATCTTCTCATCTGAAAGAATATAGTCTATTGTGAGGGCCATATTTTTATGCTTGAAATATTGTTTAAGAATGCTTCGAAGACCCTCATGTTGTTTACAAAATATTAGTATGCTTGGTATTGACATTATAGTATTACATGAGGGGAACTTTGGGGAAAATTTCTGTTTATATATGGTTCTAGGTTGGTTAATCTGGTGGCATTGACCCTGAGACGGGCCAACACCACCTCATTCCTATGGCTACGCTATGATGACGTAGCCCAGGGTTCTATAATTTTCTTAACTTTATTACTGATGTTTAATCTGGTCCACTGCCTTTGCCACAGGATATGAATTCAAGATTTAATGAGGGACACAAAACACCTGAGATCCGTACGGACTATGCTAAGGTCCAGATCAACAGTTGACCCTGCTAGTCTATCAGCCTGTTCATTGCCGTAGATACCATAATGTGATGGTACCCATATTAGTTTGATTGATTTATTGGTACTAAACAGCTAACTAATGATTTTACCCTGTATTTCATTGTCAGTTATATATAAGGATTTAATAGCTTTAAGTGAACTTAATGAATCAGTAAATATGACTATCCTATCGTGGGTCGTCGATAGGGCAAAATTCAAAGCTTTATCTATAGCAAATAATTCAGCAAGAAAAATAGATGTATGATTCGGCAGTCTGAATCTTAACTGACATTCAGTCGACCATACACCTGCACCCACACAATCATCCGTCTTGAACCCGTTGGTATACAGATGGAAATATTGAAGATGTTTAACAATTATTTCTCTAAACCTCTGGTGTACCTCCACCTCCGGCACTCGAGATTTAACCCCTGGTAACCAGAAATCCACAATAGCAAATGAGGGTGTTACCCAGGGTGCAATGTTTACTAAAACCAGGGAATTGAGTGTTGATAATTCTATACTGACACACTCTACGAGGTCGTGGACTCTTGCTCTGAGAGACTTCACGCCAATGCCCTCCAGGACCAATTAAGTGCTTCCCAGACGGATAACTCGGCCCTTCCAGGGACCTATCGCCATGGCCCACCGGGTGCAGTTGCCGTAGCAAGGCATTCCCGGAAACATGACTCAGCACCCTGGATTTCTTAGTACAAAATATTAAAAGTTGTTGATCTCGTTTCAGACAGAAAAAGGCACTTGTGACTTCACCTCTAGACCCTCGGTTCCAGTGCAACGTAGGGCTCCAAGACACACACGCAAACACACATTCTGCTCAACATCCAAACCTTCCAACACAGATGCAGAACCATACACTATTGACCCATAATCTACTATATATCTAATCAGTACCATTAGCAATGACTTCCTATCTGCTCCCCATTTGGTACCAGAAATGCACTTCAGCAAATTAAGTGCTTTTAGATATCTAGTTTGTAACTAACTGAC
This sequence comes from Petrolisthes manimaculis, assembly GCA_034508575.1. Taxonomy (NCBI): domain Eukaryota; kingdom Metazoa; phylum Arthropoda; class Malacostraca; order Decapoda; family Porcellanidae; genus Petrolisthes; species Petrolisthes manimaculis. The sequence goes on along the minus strand of JAWZYT010000930.1, from coordinate 7,161 downwards.
ATGGACTTGCCATGTCAGTCGACTGTCAAAATGCAGTACATGGAATTCAGTAGAATTTAATATAGGTAGGGTATGGTCACCCATATTCAGCCGGACGTATGGCTTCTTCCTATGAGTGAAAATCACCCCTACACTCTTTCTTTTCGAAAACTTAAAACCCCACTGGAGGCGCCAATTGTGAATGAAATCCAGTGCCAATTGGATCCGAGTTGCCGAAAACTGTGCACTATGGCTGAAATGCCATATCGCACAGTCATCAGCGTACAGTGAGTATTTAAGATTTCGAGGAGGAGCTGGTAGAATGTCATTAATCATACATAGAAATAAGGTCGGAGACAGAACACTTCCCTGGGGGACCCCGTTTGCCTGGATAAATATGTCCGAGAAAGTGACTGTATCCGAGAAAAGCATGACAGAGAAAGTTCTGTCAGAAATGAAATTTTAACCAAAAAAAGGCAGGACACCCTGTATTCCCATCGCATTTAGTTTCCTGAGGAGGTCATGTCGCCACGTCATGTTGTAGGCTTTTTCAATATCTTAAAATGCTGTATAATACATGGGCAAAGTGCCACGAGTTTAGAATGGTGTGATGCCTCCAAATCTCGTTGAACACCTGCAACATTTTAATCATGGAACCATGATCAAGATGATTTATCATCTCATACCGAATCTCAACGGGTCCTGGGGATGTCCCACTACAAGCTCCTAGGACTGGACAAGCTCTTGCCTTGTTAGATCACAGTTGTAATATAATTTATCTCCTGTGGCAAAGTTAATATGCAGCAGCTCTGATGCTTCTTTGATGGGCAGGACAGCTGGATGGTAATTTGTAGAGCTGCTAGCAAAAGAGAACTGCCTGGCGAGGGCGTTAGCAATGTCTCTAGGTTCGTCGTAATTGATGTTATTAAAAAAGATGTTGGTAATTTTATTGGAGATTTTTTTCTTATTAAATTTGTTTTATAGTGGACCAGACTTATGATACTGGTGTTTCATTATTTATACTAAGGACAACGCTTCGCCAGGAGTCTCGTTTGGCTTGTTTGAAGGTTCGACGAGCCCTAGATCTCGCAAGTTTATACTTGCAAAAGTTCTCATCACTGATGTGATTTTTGAAAAGCCTGTAGGCTCTATTCCTCTCACACAGTGCTATGCGGCAATCTGGCGTCCACCATGGAACTATATGCTTTGCGCTATCTATCGAAGTCTTAGGAATTGTCGCCGTTGCGGCTTTGAGGATATTATCTTGAATATGATTTACTTTATCATCAATGGTTTCTCCAACAATCTCAATACTAATCACCTTCATTTGTCTTACCCTCTTACCCCCTTCACCCTCGCCTTAAATCATCACATTTCTTCTCTCCTATATCCACCTACGTTAATGCAGTATGCATTTCTCTAAACCCGGGTTCTTCAAACTACGAGTCCCGAATTCCTTTATACTGGGTCGCAGGATCACACACACACAGACACACACACAAAAAAATGAATAAAACAGAATGATAATGTTCGTGACAATAAAATAAATATGAAGTTCTTATACTGTATGAATCCACCTAACATATTTTTATAATCGAATATTCGTATATTTATTTATCAATAAAACAAAATCATTGCACAAATATTAGCCTTATTGAGGGAGAGAGAGAGAGAGAGGTGAGGCAGTGGCTGCAGCGTTTATAATTCTGTTTATAATTCTGGTTAGAATGCCTTTTAATCATAATTATTGCATTTTATTTTTTGGCCTTGTATTTTCATGGGTTGATAATTCTGGTCATTTGTAAAAGATCTTTCTGTATCGGTCGCAAGAATGATGTCATAGTAATAAGTGGGTCATGACTGAAAAAGTTTGAAGAACCCTGCTTTAAACAATTGGTAATTCGATACCGTACTTTCCTCCTGATCATTCGTTACCCTCCCACATTACCTCCTATATAGCCCAGCCAACATCTCCTCTCCCTCCACCTGCAACTGTTGCCAGACCTGACGAGGCCCAAACCAAGTCACTGATGGATGGGGTGTAGACCATTGATCTGTCCAGAGCTGTACAGTCGGCGGCAAAAGTCCTGTCGCCTCACTTGCTTCACCGAGACATGCAGTGTTCATGGACTCAAGAAATATGCACGTTTTCTACACCTAATAATCTCGAGTCTATGAACATCGCGTGCCTCGGTGAAGCAAGTGAGGCGACAGGACTTTTGCCGCCGACTATACAGTTGCCTCAAAGTATTTCTTTACCCCCTGCGGTAGGTGTGAAGTGCATGTGGCATCGCTGAACATGTTCGGATCATATTCAGAAACAGTGAAGCATTGTGTTACCTGTAAATATGATTCAACAGGGAGATTGGTTTCATTCATCTACTCTAGACATAAAAGAGGGGGTAACTGAGGCAACTGTACCTCGTGTTGCTGAATATAAACACCATAGAATAAAAAAACAACAAGGAGAAATTAACCAGTCATTAACCAGTGATTAGATTAGAGGAGTTCTTATTCCTCAAAACTGCACATCAAATCAGATTTGCCGTCGCATACAAAGATGCGAAATAATTTCCTGGCATTGTTTTCAGGATTTTGTAGTAGATAGACATTTACCAAAACATCTATTATTCGTTCATCCTGAAAAGCATACATATTTCATAGACATTTATACTCAATATCTAACCTTTCTACGCTTATCGTTGCAATATTTTGTCACTCTTGTCCCCAAACCCAATAGTTGTGTTACGTAAATGAAGTAAATGAATGTTGGGAAACTAAAATCTGAACTTTAGCAAAACATTCAGATAAAACCATTACCTTCACACTGGCTGATACGATCTCAATGCAGATTGACACAATTTCAGTTGACATTGATAATTAAACAAAATTCATGGGACTGAGGCACACACACAGTGTACAGTCTCCTCCACTCCCGCTTTCACCAGTTCAGCGTTGCCACCGTATATACGATGCCGGGTGTATACGTTGGCAACGCTGAACTGGTGAAAGCGAGAGTGGAGGAGACTGTACAGTTGACTTCACTTCCGCGTTTACCACTTTGCGTTACCAATGCTGAGCTAACCTACTCAGAAATATGTATCCCGAACCACGTGTCATCATAATGTGAACCACTCACTACCGAGTCAGATGGATAGAGGAGTTGGGTTGGGGGAGTGACTCATATACCATGTGAGTGTAGGAAAATCATCTTCGGTTTTCAGACACTGTTCACGTCGACACTGGTGATTGGTTCAACAAATACTAATTGTGTCATTCGCTACAAGATTATTTTATAAAATTATTTTCTAGAGACTATCTATTTCGTAGTCATAATTTTATTTACTTGATGTTATATATTATTTACCTTTGCACCTTTTGAGTATATTTAATTCAAGTACTCTCTCTCTCTCTCTCTCTCTCTCTCTCTCTCTCTCTCTCTCTCTCTCTCTCTCTCTCTCTCTCTCGTCTGAATGACTGGCCCAGTCATTTTCTCTGATGACTTTATCAGAGTATTAATATGTCCTGGCATATTGCATTGGTTGAGCATGTATAAAAATATAACATTTTTTTATTTGTTTAAGGGCCTGAATACATAATATTGGATTGATCATTTTCAGCTACACACAGAATGATAATGAAAGTGGTGAGAAGGAGAGTGAGGTGGGAAAGTGGAGTAGTAGAGTGAAGGAGTGCTGGGAGGGGGACATGGATTGAACGAGGACATGGTGCGGGAAATGACACAGTGATTATTGGGTAGATATGACTCTACGACAAAACACAATCCTTTGGTAACCAGTTACACAAAACGATCTATCAGAAAATGTCTGACTGCTGCCGAGTAACGAAATTAGCCTTACTTATAATATCTTCTAGAACCATTACGATCTTTCTTCCTCTTCATTTGCTTAAAAAAGCTCAACCGTTAAGCACATCCATATCATAATTAGAAGTGAACCTTATCTGCCCTAAATAGAAGACGCCTAACACCTGCGGACTATGCGAGGAAAGAAAGCCGGACGACTGTGTGTTCAGCTGGTATTGTCGTGTGTGAACACTACACTGCAATATTGACAAGATATATTCGGGTATTAATTCATAATAAGATCTATAAAATCTACGTGTATCGTTCTCAAGTTAGTCTCACTTGCAATACTACAATTTTCTACCACGACAAAATATAGCGACAACGAAATTATATTGATGAAGTGGGTGGTGTATGGACACGACCTTTAATGATTATGAATGTTTTCGTAATTATATTTTCGTTTCCTTTACTTTGTAATCGGCTGAATAAGAATCATTACAAGACTCACAAAGAAAGTATTTATTAATCATCAGTAATTGCTGACGTGTGAATGTTATTGCTACCTAAAGTTTGTCATAATTTTCTATAATAAAGCAAATCTCTTGGAATGTATCATTCTCTTGGATTTAAATATCAGAAGAAAAATAATTAAGGTGACAGTCTGGTTTGTTGACTTATAATATGTAATACTTCTGTCCCTCTCCAATAATAACACTTGATCACTGTTGAAGCTTCTCCTTTCAAACCCAACACCTCATGACTCCGTCTCACGAGTTAGTGAGGGATTCGCATCAGGATAAAACTGGGTTCGGGATTCAAATTTCTAGATGGCTCAACATTGTCAACGAAAAAATGGTAAATGCGGAAGTGGAGCCAACTGTACGTTAGAGAGACAGTGTGTGAAGGACACCGTGTGCGAGATGAATAGCCTGTGATATAGACAGTACTGTATGCCCACACATTCACAAAACAAGAGAGAATGATAGAAGGAAGGAGTAGATTCGGAGTAGGAGGCAAGGAAAGGAATTTACTGAAGGGTAGGTCCAAGGAGAGAGAGAGAGAGAGAGAGAGAGAGAGAGAGAGAGAGAGAGAGAGAGAGAGAGAGAGAGAGAGAGAGAGAGAGAATAGACACAAACGGTCACAGAATCACAGACCTCAGCAGTGTTGCCAGGTATGGGGATTTTTCCCTGGACATGGGGAATTATAGGTACCAATGGGAAATTATATATAAAGATTGTTAAAAGAGTAATGGGGAATTTTCTACCAGACGAAATACATGGCAAATGTGTGACTATCTTCACGAGTGAACAGGGAAATTTGGAAGTGAAAAGGGAAATGCTAATGTTGAAGTTGGAGAAATTTCGTCAAACAGACTTGGCAAGTTGGCAACACTGGGACTGGGTCACCTCAGTTGACTACCAGTGTTGGGTCCGGTCGGGTGTGTGCGTGTGTCTCCCTCTCTCGCACATATTGTCTATCTTACACATCGTCTCTGTCTTACGTACAGTGTCTCGCTCATATTCTGTCTTCCTCACGCAGTTTCCCTCACAGTCTGTCTACCTTATATAGACTACTGTTCATCTCACAAATTGACTATATCACACGTTATGCTACTCTCGATGAAATACACTCACGAATTGTGCATCTTACACACTGTGTCTCTTCCACACAGTCTCCATCACACACACTCTCCCTCACACACTGTTGAACACACATACTGTCTATCCCACACGCTACGCTATCTCATAATTATATTCTCCCTTGTATAGTGTCTCTGTTTGGCACACACTGTCTCAGTCTCTCCCACTCGCACATTTTTCGCCTCATTAAATGCCTAGTTTAACACATACGCGAACTGTCAAGAATCTGTGAACTGGGAGCTAAGTAACAGACCTTCCACGGTGGATCTGCGGTGTTTCACGAATGTTCCGGCGGCGCTGGAACAGCTGATTTGTAACGGTAATGTGAACTTTTTTTTTCACCGGCAGCACACGACGTTGTACCCGCGGTTACATAAAAATTCCAATTTGGGTATACATTCCAATATGTTAAAGTACCTTATCGATATTTATTGAAAGAATTACCATCAAAGTGTTGCCACATCCGTCTAGGTCCCATTATTTTGCCCTGGTCATTTTATGTACTTTACCACGGTTATTTCCCTGTAGTTTGCCCAGGTTAGGTCCCGGTAGTCTGATGCGGTCTAGGTTAGGTCAGGTCAGGCTAATTTCAAAATGCCCTATATCTTGGAAATGGGGCATTTGCGGAGGAATTGCCATAGAAGAAAATAGTCTCAGAATTGTCTAATTAAGTGAGTATTGAAGGTAGAAAAACCTTTTCTTTCAAAATTTTACCAAGTTTACTCTATAAACACTGAGATGCTACTAGATAATGACTTCCCCAACCATTTAATGTTTCTGGTAAAAATTGCATTGTGAACGATTAGGAAATAGTGGTGGGCATAATCGATTATTAGAGGTAATCTATTTCTTTGATTACTGGTTGAAAATCTATGTAATCGATTATTATTTTGAGTAACCGATCAATGTATAAATGATTACTGATAACTGTATATTTCAGTGTACAGTAGGGTACTTTTATAGTATTGAAATTGAGTCATCATTACAAAGGTGAGAAATGTACATATAGTTCTACCATAAAATTAAACTTGTTTGGATGATATACAAGATTTATCATTAGATATATGGCTTTCTTTGCTTACAGAATATTAGTTAATGATACATATTGGCATTTCTTATCAATACATTTTTACATTTGTTGATATAGGCTACTGTGGTACTGATCTATTTAGTTTTTTCACTGAAAGTAATCGGTAATCACGACTTCTAAGAAACAGCTAAAATTAGGAAACCGCCCAAGGTTGCTGAAATATTCGATCAATACACAAAAAACAAAACATATAAAGAAAATTTAGTACAAGCATACGCTCCCCTGAAAATGTTAAGGTGATAAGACCAAGTTATAGCATTTTACTCACGATCAAGGATTTCACGCTATAAGAGACACAGTAGAGAGACATGTCAAATTTGCTAGGGAAGCGACGGGGGGGGATATACCCGATCTACCCCCAACTTATCTCAGTCCTACCCGCGACAATAAACTATATACATTTTTGGAAATGTGTATGAATTTGTATGTTATCGGTTTGTCGCCGGCAAGTCCCAAGATACATCGTCAGTTCACCGCTGATGCTTCTTCAGTGTTTGCAGGGCCGCCGAGGAGTTGGGGGTGTATCGCAACGTTTTTTTTTACCGCCTATGCAACAAAATGCCAGGGGAAGGTCGCAGACCAGCCATAGTCCTCCTACGGTTCCTCTGCGACATTTTTTTTTTGGTATCTCTCCCGAAATGTTT
>JAWZYT010000928.1:262500-266064 GCA_034508575.1 Petrolisthes manimaculis | reverse complement strand
TCTCACTCCCACTCATCATATTCCTCTCCCTTCTCCTTCTCTCCCTCCTTTATTTTTTCCCCTCCAACGTCTGCACCCACTTCTCTCTCTCTCTCTCTCTCTCTCTCTGTGTGTGTGTGTGTGTGTGTGTGTGTGTGTGTGTGTGTGTGTAAAAATAAGCCATGTCATTCACCTTTCCCCTCCTTTCCTCCCTCCCGTACTTCATTTCTACCATCCCTCCTTCCCTTCATTTCTCCCATCCTTCCTTCCCTTCCTTTCTGTTCTTCCTTCTTCCCTTCATTTCTCCCATCCTTCCTTCCCTTCCTTTCTGCTCTTCCTCCTTCCCTTCCTTTCTGCTCTTCCTCCTTCCCTTCCTTTCTGCTTTTCCTCCTTCCCTTCCTTTCTGCTCTTCCTCCTGACATTTACCACAGAGACCCCACCCCACCCAGTTCTACCTTAACAAACGGCCAGCTAACATCAGCCAAGGAAGTATTAAGGTGGTAATTCTTTTTTGGTACGTTGGAGTGCCTTGATTCCTCCAAACTATGCCAGGAAACAGGACCAGAAGAGCAAAACTAATAGTGTTCTGTTGCTTCGAATAGTTTGGAGGATTCAGTTGCTCCAGATTTACCAACACAAAACTTCTCCCTTTAAGTACAATTTCACATAATCATTATTTCAATGGTTATCGCTACTGTTTTTTCCTGTTTTGAAACCATTACTATTAAAACCGCCAGGGAACAGAATTTAATAAGTTTATACCAGGTACCTAGTGACTCTCGCAATATTAATCAAATAATATGAAGTTATTTGTATTTTCATTTCAGACATAGACCTAATTAAGTTAGTTAACGTAAACCCCAAATGTTTTGACTGTAGAGTGGTCATCACACATAATACGTGTCTCCTTGTGTTTATTATTATTATTGTGTTTGTTATTTATGTATCACCTATGCTTATTAGTTTGTACAGTTGCGGACTGGTGAAACAAACACTTCCTATATACGGCATCTCAATTCTACCCTGTGCTCAATGTGGTGCTAAGTATCATGTGTGTCTGTTTCATATGTTCGCTACTGTACCACTTGTGTTTACCTATATGATAGCACTGATGGCACTACTGTTTTCTAACTATTTATGTGCATTTATTTCCTTTCGCATGTTTTTCCCTAGCATATAGATACAGTAATTTTAAAAGCTGGTATTTTGTTAACACAGTACTATTCGTTCAGGAAATAGTGCCGATATACCGTTCAACGGAAATGCGTTCAGTGCAAACAGATATTTTGAACACGTTCTGCACGGAAGAATCGGTTGATTATACACATCAATTTGTGGGACGATTTGTGACAAACATTGACAGCTAATAGCTTGTAAAACACTTACGTTAAAAAAATAAATGATCCAGGATATTGAAATACATACCTTTAGCTGTCTCCTGATATACTTGTAAAGGCTAAATGGATATCTGTAGGATTAGTAGCCAGCTCACAATGACATCAACTCAAAATTGATTTTTACACTCGATATACACTCTATTTACTTAAATAAGTACATTTTCACACTCTGATATCATTACAAATCATGTCAGAATCACATTTATTTTTCAACACAATATTATGTAGTATAATATCACTGTCATTTCTACATACATATATGGTAGTAACAAGAAAAACGGAAGCACTGACAATACATCTTTCCACCCTCACCCGGTAGGGACTAAAGAGGGTGGCTGGACTATGGCAACTCCCTACAAGTCCAAAATCAGTATTGCCAACTGAGACAACCATGTTATGTAACATGCTATTATAAAACAGTTGACCTGGGCCATGGTAACGGACTTGATGAAGCCTATATCCAGTGTCGGAACATATAAAAACAACAACAAAAAAATCAACCTGGTGGCCCATACGCGGAACCTCAAGCAAATATGAAACAAGATAAGCGTGTAATTTGTTCACAAGTATGTCAAATGATTCGTGGGGTTGTGATGCCCTGAGTACGAACCCCATATAAAAGGTGTGGGCCTCATATCCCAAGCATCGGGCATCGGATCTGACGATATTATGTTCTTCTCTGTGTGTGCGTGTGTGTGTGTTGAAACTTTGGTTGAAACTTTGAACAGTCCACCAATTCACCAAAGAGTAATTCTAATGGAGATCTTATTGTGTATTTATTTACTGTCTCTAGGTATTTGAAGCACACCTGGATACTTATTAGTGCTTGTGATTGTACCCCTACTATTTAAATTATTCCTTTTACACACATACATACACACAGGACACCTACAGACACCGGCGATGTACTGTATGTATACCAAGTCTCTCTCTCTCTCTCTCTCTCTCTCTCTCTCTCTCTCTGATACAAACAAACACACACGCAATAATAGCAACAACAACAATGATAGCTTCAATAATAATAATAATAATAATAATAATAATAATAATAATAATAATAATGATGAAATTATTTAAAAATAATTAAAAATACTTATAATATTAATAGTTAGATAAAGAGATAAACCAACATTACCAGATAAAATATAATATAAAATAAACGACGTAATGACACACACACACACACACACACACACACACACACACACACACACACACACACACACACACAATTATCCAAAAAGCAAAATCTCTCCCATTTCGCTGACCTAGAAAGATTGCATGGAGTAAGGATGGACGAAGGAAAGTTAGGAAAGATAAGACAAGTATATGAGGGAGAGGTTGTTCTTGGAAGGAGGTAAATAGAGGGAAGAAAATACAGAAGAAAGGAAGGAATTATAGAACTATGCAATGAAAAAAGGAAAGAAAGAAAGGAAACAACAAAGAAAGGAAGAAACAATAAGTGACAGATTCAAGAGAGAGAGAGAGAGGGGGGGGGGGGGGATAAAAAGAAGAAAGTATTCGTAAGAAGTAAAGATTATGATTGATGGATGGATATTAGGCGCCGCAACATCGAGGTCCTATAGCGCCAGAAAAAGGTAATAGAGAGGTGTAACAGCAAGCAGGAAGGAAATAAAATGAAAAGAGGGATAATTGAAGAATTGAAAGATGAGAACTATTTAGTCTGGTCTCTCACTGGCGACCTTCCTAGCATGGGAAACCCTCTCTCCCCGATATCGGGGCAGAGCAGGGGCCGGAGCCCCCTCTAGTCTAGCTCGCCAGGTCTCAGAGACACACAAGACCCCCCCCCCCCCCTCCTCGGCAAGGCGGTTCCCGTTAGGGGGGTAAGAAGTAAAGAGGAAACTTGAGAGGAAAAGAAGAAAAAGGAAAGTACTTGTAAGAGAGAGAGAGAGAGAGAGAGAGAGAGAGAGAGAGAGAGAGAGAGAGAGAGAGAGAGGTGGATAACAGAGTGGTGGAGACTCAAGCAGCGAAGTTCAGACTAATAAAGGAAAAATGAAGAAAGGAAGGAATTAAAAACGGATTGGACGAAGGAAGGAAGGAAGGGAAGAGTTAAAGATGATGTAAAGAGATAGGATGGAAAGAAGGATGAAAGGAAGTAAAGAGGTAGGGAGGAAAGTATGAGAAGGAAGGATGGAATGAAGGTAGGAAGGAAGGGAGGAGCGATGGA